>LPNX010592749.1:33598-50695 GCA_001517045.1 Pseudotsuga menziesii | reverse complement strand
ACTAAAGATTTCTGTGTGTTGCCTTTTGATACATACCATATGCAAGCGCTCAAGCTGGATATCCCATCTCTCATTGCAACAGATTCATTTATTCATATCATTATTACCAGAGTTTCAAGGTTATATCAAAAATCCACGTGGGAAGTTTGCTGTGGATGTAGTTGCTGCAAACAAGTGCTGTGTTAAAACTTAAAAGGCTTCCATCTGTGGCTTTGACTCATTTGAAAGGTATTCTGGCATTGGTTAGGCAAGGCTCTTTAGTAAGGCAGAGAACCAAGTCTCCTGATAAACTGCTGACTCCAGGAAAAAGAAATTGCTTGGAGTGGAGGCAGGTTTTCCGAGTTGACTGGATCCTAACTAATATTAATAACAGAGAGGCGGCAGTTCTGAACTTGCAATGAACTTGTAACAATTCAACTTGTAATGAACTTGTAATGATTGAACTTGTGATGTATTGCAGCTCCATTAACAGATATAAGTTAGAGCACTTTCAGCTCAATTTTGAATGTAGTTTGACAATGTTGAATGGACTCAAGGAGTCATGGACATACATTTGTCATTAATATATTATAATTTATAACTTATTTTAATTTATGTTTGAACTTTGAATGTTTCAAATTTTCAATGTGAATTGTGAATTTTCATAGTTCAATGAATCAATGACGAAATCTGAAAGTGAATATGCAATGTGCATGTATGGATCATTGGATCATGATGTATCATGTGAATCATGTGACTGTGACATGTTTCAGTTTTATTTTTAATATATATTATATATTTTATATATATATTATTAATAATTATATATATAGTACCCCCGACGTACCGAAGTACCCTATTTCAAAAAGTGCCGTACCCGTACCAGTACCCGTACCCACGTTTCCTAGCAACATAGCTTTTTTTACTTTATTTAAACACTTGGATTAGGAAGTTTCATCAAAACTATAGGGTGTTGACAAATGTCTTAGGAGGACCAACTTCAAGATTCAAGGTAAAGGCAAGGGCTAGAGCCTAGAGGAGGGGGAACAGGGTGCTATTGATGAATAGGATCCCAATATAGGCAAGGATTTTGATATGTAATTAATTGTCGTAGCATAAATTTTTTGCACTCTATAGGGCATTTAGCCTCTTTGTTTATGTAATTTGGATCAGATATGGATTGCACTTTATGTTTTTTTAGTTGTATGCACCCTTGCTATACACACGAGAAACTTTGCATATTTGTGTATAATGGTTTGGATTCATATGGATGCACATGAATATATATGTACAGTGAAAATTATTTAAATTTCATATGTATTATAATTTATAAATTTAATTATAACATATATATATATATATATCGTACCCCCGACGTACCCAAGTCCCCCGTTTCAAAAAGTGGCGTCCTCGCCCCTGCACTTTTCCCCATACCCAAGTTTCCCGGCAACTTAGGTTTCATCCAAGAATTGAGCTAAAGGGTGTGAACCAAAAAAAATCTTGGAAAGTGTTCATCCATGGCATTGAGGTTATCAAGTTCTTTGGAGATGATAAATATTTATGTTTGAACTTTGGTTGCAGTGTGCACTATGTATAGTTAGTTGAACTGCAATTTCCAAACAACCTAGAGGTAATCCAATTTTATTTTGTACTAAATCTGTTACAGAACACATACATCAGTTTTTTAAGGTGATCTATATCATCAAGTTTACCCATTCCAGATTTTGATAAGGTATTGCACAACAAATCAAAACATCCTGTGATAATGAAAAAATCTTGTTCCAGGTGTATCAAGATTGGTTCAGATTTTGGTTTGGAGTTCACCTCACATCTTCCAAGGATTTTTCCATGTCCCACACTTGATAGAAAGAATCCAGTTGGCTAGGGTAATCTCATAGTCCATGAAATTTTCCTATGTGAGTTTATACATTTATCTAAAGATCAGGTTACAAGAGTTATCATGTCATTGACTATATATTGAGGTGCAAATATTTCCTGCACTCTAAAAAAATTTGTGGCTCAAGGGATTTGATCCCTCTTAGCATTTGATATATTTGGGATTGAGCTTCTTAAAGGTTCATGTCACAAAGAATCATCCTGAGCTATATTGCCTCACATAGTGCATTAATTGTTGCCCTGTATTATGCTTTGTGAAGGGCAATGCAATAATGAGCCACATGATTACTTTTAATCCAAAGCTAATTGAGTAATTTGTGATGAATTTCCTCTCATGACATAACCTCCCTAATCTGAATCTATGTGCCTTGACAATCTGAAGTTATCACTCTGGACATACTCAAGTTTGTGATTGAGTTGCAGCCACTGGGTTTGAATCTTCACAAGTTAAAAACTTCATCCCTATTTCAATAGGTGTTGCCATTGACATGCAATTTGCCATAATGAATCTTTGCAGCATTTTTCTCTGCATACTTGGTCTAAGACATAAAGATGTTGCCCTTCTAGCGTCATCTGCCCCTAAATAATAATTAAGTAATGCCCAAATCTGTCATTCAATATATTTGTGCAGCTCATCTTTCGAATGAATAATCATATTTGTGTTGTTACCTGTTGTGTTTAGATCATTTACATACAACGTTATCATCATGTTTGACTTTTTAAGTACATGTTTGGATATGGTGGACTTCTCGTCAGCACTGTTATCTAGAGTAAGGTTCAAACCCACTTTGATACCATGTTGAGAATACAAGGATCAACAAAAGAATCGATGGAACAAAAACTCACCCAAATTCTGATATGGTGGACTTCTCGTCAGCACTGTTATCTAGAGTAAGGTTCAAACCCACTTTGATACCATGTTGAGAATACAAGGATCAACAAAAGAATCGGTTCAAACCCACTTTGATACCATGTTGAGAATACAAGGATCAACAAAAGAATCGGTTCAAACCCACTTTGATACCATGTTGAGAATACAAGGATCAACAAAAGAATCGATGGAACAAAAACTCACCCAAATTCTGAAATAGCCTCCTCACAAGTACAATAGAGAGAGATGGGTCTAATGTGCTAGAGAGAGTGCAAAACCCAAGCATATGTGCTGAAAGACATAAATACACAATTGCACCTAAGAGAGAAATATGCCAATCGCAAAAGAGAACATCAAAATTAAGTGGCCTTAAGCTTATCATACTTTATATTTCAGATAAAAAAGATCACAAGATGAGATGACGTGAATGAAAGCTTCAGTTGTGTATTTATACACAATTCAAGTGAAGCATCCCTTCAAGAGGAGATCATGGGCACACACCCCAAGAGTGTTATTAACCCTACATATCAAGGTTGACTTGGTCATCCTTAATCATACCTAGTAATACAATAAAAGAATAAAGCATATAGAATATGGCCTTAACCATATCTAGATTCTAAAGATTACACTAATAGTTCTAACACTGTCAGAATCTAGATACACATTCATTTATGTTTATATAAAGTATCTGGGATTTGTTTGAAAAGTGCAGCTGTTCAAAAAATAATAAAGGAAAATAATACACTTTGCTAAACTTTGGGATCCATTTTTAATAGGGTTGTAGTTATTGAAAGCAACATGGCTGTATATAACGAAGCAAAATAACCACACTACTTTCCTTTGTACGAAGAAACAATCAGCGTATTATAGTGCAAAGTAATGATGATAAACTTACAAATTTTTCCATTTGAGGCCACTGCAGCAATATTTGAAAATGTTCCACAAGGATATATGCATGTTTTAAAGCCTGTAACAAGGATGCAAATTGAAAAGAAAGATAATGTTAGAAGCATTGCAAATATGATTATTCAAGCTATACACTACTTATAACATAAGATACTTTCTTCTATGCTTCATCTACTCAACCAAAAACCTCATATTCATAGGTGAGTTCATAATTCAGACAGAAATTTTGGCTTTTCAACACATCATATACATATGTTCACCAATGCCAACTACTAGCTATAGTACACGGTAAACTTTCAAGACACACTTCATGTTTGATGCATGTATACTGTATATATGCAATGTGCTTGCAGGGAGATGATGGCTTGCAGTTACAAAGTGGAAGATCCTACAAAGAAAATATTTCAAATTTATAGAGAACACAATTAACTTTCAATCTCTTACTCTTTAATTGAAGGTGAACAGTAACCCAATCCATCTAGATGATTTTCGTTTTAATAAATAATGTGGCTCAGGCAAGGAATTGGACAATTTTGGAATCCCTCCATTTTGCATTATCAAGCGAACTTTTGATGTTTTGTATCTTAATTTGGGAAACATTTCTCCCAAATCAAGTAAAATTGGAACACAGTTATCCTTAGGGTTTATTAAGAAGACCCTCCCAGATTATAGGGACACAACTTATCTCTTATCACTTGCTAAGTTGCATGATACAGGGAGACAGAAACGTGTATCCGTTGGAAACGCACTAGAAACGCGACCCCCCAAAATTTAGGAAACGGGGAAACGCGAAATATATATATATATATATATATATATATATTAGCAAATTGGTAATATCCAAAAACAACCTTAGCAAAACAATATATATTCAAAATTTCAAAATCAGCCTTTATGTATGAGGCTACAATGCTACATAATAAGTGTTACAAACATCACGATATATCTCGATGTTAACTCACTGAAGATATATCAGCAATATATCGCCCCAATATTTTCCTCGACTTTTTGGCGATTTTTCCCAATTTTTTCACGGTATTTGCCGATTTTTTCGCAATATTTGCCAATTTTTCACGATATTTGCCGATTTTTTCGAATGTATTGTGATTTTTTGTATTTTTTAATATTTTTGTATTTTTTATTTTGCCGATATATTGCCGATGTTTGCCAACATTTTCGGCGATAAATCCGATAATTTCTTTTTTGGACCCTCAGCGATATATTCGCCGACACGATATTTGTGATGGTACATATATCAAAATGTGAACAGCCAACATAGAACTAAAACATGAGATAATTCGATTTGCATAGTGTTGTAGTTGATTGTCACCAAATTGACTTCCTCAAGTAACCCTCGCTTGCTCAAATCTTTGTGTGAGATAAGGGAGGTAAAATTCTCCTTTTATTAAAAAAAATTGACTTTTAGAGGCTTCTAGAGGTTTCCTAAACCACCATTAACACATTAAAAAACAACTTAACCCATTGATTAAGATAACGGGTTCTTTTTTTGGTCGGAAAAGCAAGAAGTTGAGGAAGCATGTCGTACGAATGTGGATACGGCACGGAAATGTGTTTCTAGCTGTACCACCTACATTTCCTCCACGTGAAACATGGTGGTTAGGTCGGAAACGCGTTTCCAAGGAGTACCAAACGCATTTCCGAGTTTCCTGGTTGGTACGACAGTGATACAGGGCCTAGTACCAAGTTTCCTGCAACTTAGATCACTTGGTATGCATTCATTAGGATAGAGATATCTACAAACATTTTAATTAAAGTAAGCCATAAAAACTAGATACACGTGTTTGATGACCGTTTGTCATGATTTTGAAAGGTTGTGAGTGGTTTCTTCCATGTAACATGATTGACTATTTATTGCGCCGAAGAAGCGCATTCTACAACCTAGTAGGGGGAGATGTGTAAGTCCTTATGTGCTCATCCTAGAGCTGGCACGTGTCCTTTATAAAAAATAATAAAATGTTATACAAAATAACATGTCGACTCAATTTAGATTTAAAATATTTTTTAGAACCACATATACAAGACTACAAATTAAAACCATCAACATTCCGTTCACATTTCCTCAACATTTCCACTCTAAAAAAGGGGTTTGCAGTTAGAGAGATTTTATCTCTTTCGACGCTTGGTAGATCATTTTTAAGATGGATCTATGCTAGTTTAAAAATAAGTTTCGAGGGTACAGGGACAACATGGGGACACCATATTTTGAAATCAGGGTGCAGGGGGGTGTCAGGGACACATATATAAATGAAAAAAAAAAAAAAAAACAGAATTGACATTTATGTGAAACAGAACTTTAAACATAACATAATGATATCCAATCACTGATGATATCAACATTAAATTTGTTATGCATCAAATTCCCAAAAATAGTATAAGATAAGATAAGATAATTGCATTAATGTCCGACTAATGACCATAAGATAGATCAATGGGACTGCTGAGTAAAATGATGTCATTAGTGACTTGTTACAAAGAAGGACTACCAAAAGGTCTCCTATAAAAGACAAGATGCATTAAGTAAATCAAGCAACATAAAGTAGAACAGAACATAAAGTCTATGCTAAGACATGAAAACCCCTCGACCCTGAGCACAGGAAACCGCACAGCAGTAGAGATGTACAAGAGGAAAATATTCAAAAGCAAGAAAAATCCAAAAGTAATGAAAGAGGTCTATAATGGAATAGACCCATCTCTCCTAACCTTCAATGCCAAATGAAGAAAACTCAAAATAGCATGGTGTATAGAGGAAGAACTGGTGAATGTTTTGGACCTCCCACTGCATTGTTGTCTAGAGGAGGTAAACTGTTGCTAAGGCCTAGTGCATCTCGTTTACTTCTCAGGGATCTAGTCAGGTCATGCCGTTGGGATCTCAGGGAATGGAAGAAAGCACCACAGGTCCACACTGATCTGAATTCCAAGGCTATGCTGATATGGGTTTGTTTCTTAGTGCCCCTTCTTGAGGATAGCACTTGAAAAAGGAAGTGATCTGCTCGGTAGAATATGGTCGAGTAGAAGGATGAAGAATATGAGTTCGAACCTATGAAACCGGCTTCGTCCAAAAGGGCCTGCGTGTCCCGTGTCCGCGTGTCGGCCACGGACACGCTGACAAAACGTGTCCGACACGTCTTTGAAGCGTGTCCTGTTTTCGGACACGCGTGTCCGAGCGTGTCCTGTTTTTGGACACGCGTGTCTGGAAAACAGGACACTTTTTCCACTAAAAAAATGCCCAGAATTGCTTTAAATAAAAAATTTCACTTTCTTTTTATCACTTGCAAGTGTGGAGAGGGTTCTAAAGTGTGTTTGGTGTGCAGGTGAAGAAGATTTGAAGGATTTAAATGTGTAATTACTAATGTTAAATGTGCATTGATTTTGATTTCTATTGAATATTTGTAAAAATTTGGATCTATATGTCTATGTTTTTAATATATATAATATTTAAATATATATATATATATATATATATATATAACGTGTCCTACATGTCCTGATTCCAGGGATCACCGTTTTCGTGTCGGACACTCGAATCCCCGTGTCCTTCGTGTCCCGTGTCCCCGTGTCAGGTGACTGAGGTTCGAACCTAAAAGGCCTCCTACATGTATAGGGCAAAACATCTCTGGTAGGGGTATTTGAAGAAGACTCTGAAGGTCTGATCCCCATGGGAAGGCAATGGAACCTCCCTCAAGTATCGTAGTAGATGGGGCAACAAAAGATGAAGTGCTCCTATATATCAACCTCTTAAAGATGGCATAGCTAGAAGATCCTGTAAGAATGATTAATCTAGTGGTCCATCTCTACCCAAGGTCTATGAGAACCTACTATGACCTAGCCTACGGGGATGCAAAGAGTGTGCCTTCAATGGAAAAGGGAATACTGAGGTTGAATAATGAGTCTATCTCTCAAATCCAAGAAGTGCTCAACATAGAAGGCCATCTTTGGACGTGACCAACCCTGAGGCTGGCCGCTGAACCCAGTTAATCTGGATAAACTACTTGTAAATGTCGTCTTTGATGATCCTATTTAACTCCTGCCCGATAGATCAGAGATGTCCAAGTGCGTCTAAGGAATATCTAAACATTGGGATTCGGTCCATTTGAATGCCCGGGGATCGAAAATATCTGAGACCATCACAAACCAGCCACGATCTCGACTCAAAAGGATAGATGAGGCAATAGTCTTTGAAGAACAATATGCCAAGTATAGATATCGATCCTACCCTTTCGTCGAGTCAACGGAGCTCCAGATGTAAAGCAAAAATGAGACCAAACTAAACATCGTCTCAAGTCAGAAGCTCTAAGCACCAAACTCTACTAGGATGATGTGCTAAGGGTCTGTCTACTTGCATCTGATAATGCTTCGGAGGAGAAGGGTTTGGACTCTCTCAGCTGAGGCCCAATCAAATTCAAGAGCATCTTGGACGAGATGTCCTTAAAGTGATGTTGGAAGCATTGTCTCTCAAGTAGGGCTAACGACCCATAGCCCTTGTTGACCCGAAGCTAAAGGGCATGTCACAAACTAAAGCAGGGACTTAAAAATTGCAACCCTAAGTATGTGTATGTGTTGGTGATCTCAACCTCCACCTTGTAAATTCTCCTTACCCTAGGTGAATTTCGTCCTCATGTTCTCAAATAAACAAACTTTAATTTGTAGAAATTAATTCTTCACAAAGTATTCACACACAGGAGGAAAATGAACAACAGAAACATAAAACAATTTACACAAAAATGTACTCAGAACAACTTTTCATTAATACTTCAAAGCTTACAAGGAAACCTCCACACCTGATAATGACATGCAGTCATACAGTACACTCAAGCAAAGCAAATCTCCAAACTTATAAGAGAAATCTACCCACCAAAATTGAGAAAAATTGTCCACCAAAACCAAAAAACTCACATGCAGCCTTACGTCGTACTGTACAGGTGATCGTATGACAATACATACCTGTTCCATACGGCTGTATTGACCTATCCGTATGGTTGTACGAAATTCGTACGGCAAGATCCCCATACAACTGTACAGAACACATGTGTCTGCTGGCTGCAAGCTGAAATCTGCCTGGCTGCTCAACTGGCCTTCTCTCTGACGCTCTAACTTTGCTTCTCTACTGAGTTTCTTCACCTTCCGACCAGCATGTCTTCAAACAAAGAATGAATGTGTCTTTTCCCTCTACTTTGCTAATTTTTTAACATTGTAGAAGCAGTCTTCTCTGGATGACTGTAATTATTTAAACTTGTATGGACAATCTGGGAAATTTCTGGGTATGTTGGGGATTTAAGGTGGATAATTTTTTTATTTTGGTGATAGGAGACATATGTTGGATCAGTAAAATCTGAAATACGGAGAACTATTTTCAAATTTTCCATCAATGATTTTGTACAGTGCCGCACACCAATGAAGAAAGTATTTTTCACTCTATTGGAATTAAAATGTGTTTTAACTTTTTTTAGCTTGGAGATGAAACTCTCTTCACCTCCAATGTCGAAGAAGAAAAATTAGTATGTGGCACATCAAGTATCAACTAGTGAATGCATTATAAATGAATAATAGTGGAAAGAGAAGATAAGATGAGATAATTTTATTAATGTCCAACAAATGACCACAAAAGTAGGTCAATGGGACTGTGTGGTACCATGATGTCATACAAAGTGGGAGCGCTATGACGGATCCTATATAAAGCAAGAGGTAAGACTCTAACCTAAAACCAAAAAGCATGGTCCTCCTCCTTTTCAGACAACAAAAAAATAGAAGTGAGGGTTCTTTATATTCTTTGTAATGAACTAAGTAGTTTATTATGAGAAAGATATGTGCATGAACAATCGACCATAGATTAAGAGTTCTTTATATCCTTTGTAATGAACCAAGTAATTTATTATGAGAATAGTATGTGCATGGACACTCAAACATTGTCGATCTTCATCCTTACAAGTAAAATGCTCATATACCACAGTTGTCTAAGAACAAAGATTACATACTAAGTTAAGTGGTATATAAATAGTGGCTCTGGAAACAGATTCAGGTATACTTATACTGTCATCGTGCTCATTTAAGAAATAACTAACATTACTTTTTTTTATACCTATTCAGGTATGTTACAGTCTTCCAATACATTTCCACTGAATCTTGGAACTTAAACCGGGATTTGAAATCAGAACCAAAACCTTATTTAATAAAGTAGCAATACATGAAACAAACTGGATACAGGAAAAACATAAAACCAACTAGAATTGCGTATTTTAGGGGGTACTTGCATGTGTATAGAACTTATTGAAGGCAGATGAGTAGATCGTCCTTGGTGCATGATATTTATGATAATAAAACAAAATTGAGAGAACAAATAAATAAATAAATAAAAACAAGTAAAAAACAAGGTAATGTGAAAATAGCACGTCCACAAAAATCTAAAAGCCAAACCTCTGGCTTTTTTTCATTGGATGCTATTGAAAGTAATCCAGAAAGTAGAGAACTAAACATTGGCAGTTATAAAATATGACAAAACCTGCCATTGACAATACATACACTCAAGTATAGTTGATAAAAACTTATGCAATCCTTCAGGAAGAAAAGACTTAAGATGAGATAATATATTCAAGATTGCAAGCACTTACATAAATAAGGCTCCATGCAACAGCCAAAGAGATCTGTCTGCCATTCTCCATAGCGATGTGAACCTCTTTGTGATATTAAGTCACGTCCTGAAGATACTGATGAATCCTGCCTGCATAGACAATACTGCACCACCCATCAGCTTATGGCTCTATCATTTGTCTTTGCAAAATAGGAAAATTTTGAAAATCTGACTACCCATATCTGTAAATTAAGCAAGCTTCCAAAAAGATACAAAGTTATTTGTCATATTGATGTTTGGCCATATCCAATGTTACGAAAGAACAAAAAAGCATCATTGAGAGTTGTAAAGCACAAAAAGGCAGTCTGGAGAGGGAAGAAAAATGCAGGTTATAAGAAGACACAAAATTTTACATTTCATTTTTGGTTAAGGCAACATACAAGTTTGTAAGTGTAAATCACAAAGCAATGACAAGATTATGGAGTTCCATATGTATATAGCTTATATGAAATACAGATCATTTTTGGTCCCGGCCAAACTCCAGAGAATAGAAATCAGATCTAATTGTTTCATCTATTTATTATTAGCAATGTTTTGTTACCAAAGTTAATTTGTAGATATTTATATTCAATGTGAAGTTATAGGGGTCTTAAGATGATGTTAATTGCTGAAGCAGGAATCATATAGAAGACTATTGTCAGTAGTTGATCTTAATGAGGAGAATGGGAATTCAGAAGGACTTTTAGTGGCAACAGTCCAGTAAGAGTTGTAGGCTCCTGCTTTTTCTTCACTTTGTTTTTTCTCCTTCACACCAAGTAAAAGAGGAGATTTCCCAGTATGTTCAATGACTTCTACTGCCACACTGGGAAGAATGTCACTCAAGGGCCATCTTCTAGACCATATATGATGTGGGGAGCTTCAGAAAAAGAATGAGAAGAGGAAGTTATCCTCTTCTCCTAGTAATCATGGGATCTACAAGCAAGCAGAGGAAGAATTGTCTATTCCTTGAATGTTTAACGGTTTAACCTCTCAGACATCATGTATGAGAGTTATACCAGCATAGGCTGATGCTTTACAATTTATGCATGTATGGCTTTCCCACGAAACCTTTTTGACCTAGATCTCGAAGAACTAGAAGCTACAAGGTTTGAGAGAGGTAACAATGTTAGCGAGATGCTATTTTGTGGTTATTATTCCAAAATGCAGAGATAGACTTGGACATCATTCCAGACTTTATGGTTAGGGCTAGCCTTTAAGGAAATTATGGGAGTTAACCTTAGATTCTATGCTTGACATACGTCAGACAATCCCATTGTGGGTTAGAACTTAGTAGTGTTAGCACCTATGCTAAAATTTGAAGATTTTTTCAGCTGCATCCACGCTAATTCCCCTGCAAAAGGATAAGCCAATAAAAAATTATTGAAAATCCCGAGTTTTAGCCTTATAAATATGCCTAAATATGAAAAATCTGATCAAGGTTAAAAGCTGACCAGAATGGACACCCTAGATGCATAGCAGAGAAGATCAAAGGCCGAAAATCATTTCCGCCAAAGAAAAATCGAGAGCAAAAGAGCGAAAGAGGCAAAAATTTGGTTATAAAAAGTGGTAAACCCGCTTTCCGTTGTTCGAGATCCGACGGTCAAGAATGACTCTGGGAGAAATCAACGGTCCAGGAAAAAGCAGGAAGTAAAAAGGTAGAAGCGGAAAAGGCGAAATTTCAGTCGTAAAGTTGGTGAACCCGCTTTCCGCGATCCACAAGATCGACGATCCGGAAAGCTTTTGTCAGAGATCAACAGCTCGGAAAGGAGCAGAAAGGCGAAAGGCGGAAAGCGGAAATACAGAAGTTTGGTTGCGAAAAAGTTGAATTTCTGCATTCTACGATCGACAGTCCAGAAAGCTTCCGTCGAAGATCAATGGCTCGAAAAGGAGAAAAGGGCGGAAAGCGGAAAGGACGAAAATCCGGTTATAAAAAGTTGAAAGTCAGCTTTCCGCTTTTCGTTGCCCGCAGCTTGACCTCAAAGCAACGGCTCCAAGAGTGTCTGCCTAAGATCGACGGTGCGGAAAATGGCAACATGCGCATGGGATAAGTAGATCTCCCAATATGCGAAGCTTGGTAGACCCCGCAACATTCAACAGCCCAGATCAACGACTGATAAAGATCCACGGCGGAGGTGGATTCCGTTGATTCAACTTGCATGAACCAAATAACTTTCCAGATATGCAGAATTGCTTAAAGGTCTGCATATTTCAATAGTCAGAATTGATGGTTGAGTAAGATCAATGGCGGAGAGCAATTTCGTTGATTCAACATGCACAGATAAATGAACATTTGAAATCTGCGGAATTTAGATGCTCGTGGCTAAATCCAAGACACGCGTCTACACAGCATGGTTTGATCAAATTGATCAACGGATGGGAAAAATTCTGCTAGTTCAACATGTTGTTGGTTTAATTTTCCAAAACTCAGCGGAATTTTACAGAGTGTGCAAGTCAATACACATGTAGGTGCATCCGTGCTTTTTTTAGAAAGATTAACGGTCCAAAGCAATTTCGCTGGTTGAAGATGTAGGGAAGAAGGAAACTGTTGCAGGCTGCTCAAAGATCCTCTAAACAGTCATTTTCATCAAGCAGGCCTGAGTCCCAGGTGTCAAGTTTTCCATTTTGATCCATCATGCGCATCCCAGCGTGCCTTCCTGTTTTGTTTTGTGATCATGGCGAATCTACCAGATCGGAGTTTGTTAGGGTTTTGTGTGTGCGGGTTTGATTCCCGTATCAGAATTGATTTTGGCTCTGTTTCGAGGTTGGTCTCGGGAGCTTAGTACTCTATAAATGTAACTATTACGAAGGAACAAAGGGGTGGGACTTTCATTTTTTAAGCCCTTTGTGCCTGGTTTTTGTAGTCTCACAACTTTCTTGGAAGAGTTAATGAGAAATATTCTCTTGCGTTTCTGAGATTCATCACGGTGTTTCATGTTCAGTTTGTGTTTCCTGTATTTCTCATTTTCATGAATGTGTACTCTGCTAACACATTTCTAGATTGTATGCAAGGAATTCGCCAAACGCTCATGCATCAGAAATCGTGTTTGTTATGTGTTATAATAGTTGTGATAGAATTCATCCATTGCTAGATGCTATGTTTTAGTTATTAGCCTTTGTTATATTTCTACTAAAAGTGTTCCAAGAGATTCATCCATAGATAGATGCCTCTTGTTTCACTGGGCTTTCTCTCATTTCTCCTACCACCACTTGAAGATACTTGACTGAATGTGACACCCACTTTGCCTGAGATTACAAAGGATAGTCACCACTCATTATTGTTGTAAAACCCTTGAATGATTCAGGTTGTGACTCCATTGCCCAATGGTATTTGACATTTGTCTGTCTTACACTCTTTTAAACCATAGAAATCAGTTCCCCTCAAAAATCTAACCTTCTAGATGCTTGTTTAAAATCAAATGTGTATGTGAATGTTCCTGTGACAAAGACAGAGCCCTCTCTGTCTGTATAGGCTAGAATACAATCTAAAGGTTGGTTTGAAATGGTTACCCCAGTGATTTCCCACCACAACCATAGGAAAATTATTGGGTGATAACAAGTAATTAGGGACTGTCTTTTACTCAATGCACTAGAATTTGTGATCAGTGAACCTGAATTTGTCAAATCATGTTTGGAGGCAAGCAATTGATTATGAAACATTCCAGAAATAAAGCATTTTGTATTACCTTGATTAGATTATAAATGCCCTTCCATAACACCGTATAGGAGTTATTTGGATATTATCAAGGAACAACAACAACAACAACTTGGCAAAGTTGACAACAATGCACAGAATCAAAGAAAAAGAAATTATGTGACATCAAACTATCAAGAATTGCTTATGGATGAATTGATCAGCAATAGTGACAGAAAGAGAGAAAAATTTTGAGATTTTATTACTTGGCTTAATCATGTGTATATGTGAAACCCTTAACTACAAAACTGAGGAAAAAGCTTTTCAAAGGGGATCATTATGTATCATATGTAATGATCCTGATGGGGCTGTATAATGGGACAATGGATCAAAATGTATATGTAAAGTTGTAAATAATAAGTTGGCTGTAAGAAACAGTTCCTGCTTCTAAGATTGACACTTGACAGAAGAATTCGTCAAAATATATGAAAATAAATGATTGATATGAATTGATAAGATGAGCTTATTACAATGACCCTCGTGACAGTGTACTTATAGTTTATATGCATTGACTGGTCACAAGGTAAGAGGCGTGTCTTTTAACTATTCATTTAGCATAATTGATATTATTATTTATTGTTATTATTACTCTGGTATTTATAGTTATGTTTGTTACGTTGACCTGGTAGTGGGTCTACATAGGTGATTAGTGAGAACTAGCATATATTAGAAATTTAGAGGTGAATAGAGTCATTATTGCATACATCAATTATTGGGTGAATTGGAATTCTCCTAGTATATAAGGAGCTATAGTACCTCATCATCGTTATATTTTTGGGAGTTGTTCTCCATGCCTATGTTTGGTGTACAATGTGTGTACACAGGTCTATCACTCTTTATTGTGATTTATGTTCATTAAGAATCACCTCACGTATGAAAGCCTTTCTTAGCCAATTGTTTTCCAGTTTCCTACAAAGGACAGAATTAAACTTAGTTATCCGTGTTCTGGTTGCAAAGGCACAGATCGAATATACAACCAGATCTTGTCCTTGTCAATGGTTCAAACAGTCCCAATGCACTTGTTCAGATATGAATTGTCAAGTTTGCCATACTCTCTTGAAAACACAAACCAGAAATCTTAAAGGCTCTAGCTGCACCATCACAGACATCAAAAGGGCTTGACATGCCAATTACATGTGTTACATTTTGAATAAGGTATCACACAAGGATTTGCCAGGGTGCATAACCACCCATAGCCCTGATAATCCATACGGATGCTAGCAGAGTCCCTTGAACATGAGTATTATGTCAGGCCAAGTCCTCCATCATTTCTGAACAAAGTTCAGAGATCCCAACAAATCAATGATGGGCCTTATTTTTCGCCTTTCTTTGCCCCAAAAAAGAGCCTAAGGAGCATTTCCTGTTGTTGCTACCAAGTACTAGATAGAAAGAGAGAGCAGGACTAGAAAACATGACTTGCATCCAGGATTCTATTCGTGATAGTGACCTGGCCTGCAAGAGAAACGTCTCGAGTAGCCCAACAATGAAGTTTGCTTTAAATCTTGCACAAATCCAGTCCCAGAGAGTTTTGACAGGTATATCAATGCCAAAGGGATGCCTAAACATGTACAATATGTGCTGGCTGAATGAGCTTCCATTTCCTATTAAAAATGCAGGCAAGTCTCTGTGCCCTATAATGAACACCCAACATTGAAGTTTGCTTTAAATCTTGCACAAATCCAGTCCCAAAGAGTTTTGCCAGGTATATCAATGCCAAAAGGGATGCCTAAACATGCACAATATGTGCTGGCTGAATGAGCTTCCATTTCCTATTAAAAATGCAGGCAAGTCTCTGTGCCCTATGATGAACACCTAAGTATTGAGGCTCCCATCATCTTGATAAGATGGAATGAACTCGTATAAGGAAGAACCATTGAAAAACAATTGAATGAAAAAATGCAGTTTCCATAAGTCAATTCAGTTCTAAATTGTTAAAGCTGGGCATAATAAGCAACAGTCTCACTAATTGTCTTTATTATTTATATTAATTATGTTTGAGGGACAGTTCCAAAATTAGCTATTTATTTGCTAAAAGGAATTACTTGATCATATTGTTAGGTGTTCAAGTTGGCTGTGACATGACAATGTCTTTATTATAAATTCAATGCTTGGTCCCACAGGAATCAAAAGATTTTGTCAACTGGGTGTAGCTTGATTGGCTGAGAGGAAAGTTGTTATCCTTACCCGCCCAGGTTCAAATCCAACTTTGTGATATGCTTGCTCTCTTCATGAACCAACTGTTGAATGTTGACCTGGCCTTGAGCCTTGAAGAATCTAGTTCCCTGGGTACCATCCTCAGAATGAGGGGTTAAAAAGGAATCAAAATATTTTAGAAGGAATTTACTAATCCGTAAACGTGGGACTTATAGCCCACTTGCTTCACAAACACAAATACCATGTCAAATTTACTTCTAGCCTCTGTTCTTAGTCTTGTACAGAGATCTTTGTTTTTCTGTCTTTTGCACTTCTGGGTGTAAAGTGTAAACTACCCAGCAACAATGTTCAAGATTAGAGGCATGGCCTGGGCTCTGGTGTAACCTGCACACAACAACCAACTAACAACACAGTAGTAATCAGGCAATAATAATCAAGACTCAACAAATAGTCCATCACTAAGAACTCCGTCTTCAGGTTTGATTCCAAGGCTTCAAAATAAATTCAAGCTTCTTGTGCTATGTTCAGGTTTGGGTTACCCTACTTTGTTTGCAAGCTATAGTAATTCCGGGCCAATTCCATCTTCAACATTGAAGCACACTTGTTTTCAAATAGCTCTCCAATGTAGGCTTCGATGCAATAGCTACCTCCACTCAGAGAAACCAAGGGAAGGCATATCTCATACCTTACTTACCAGTGCTCATACAAAATTCCAATTCAGGTCAATGGTCCCTTCAAAATTCCAATTCATGCAACGGGCAATGAGTATACCTTACAACATGTTTTTCAAGGAAAAGGGGGTGCTCTGAGTGAGGAGTACTAAACATAAAATATATGCATGAAGTGTCAATAGTAATAATAATAAATGATGAAGTGTTACATCCTAATGGAGGGACATGACCTATCAACCATGGTGATCAAACAATGTATAAATTGTTAGTTTTTGAACCTAGGAATTTGTTCCCTCAGTGATTT
>LPNX010592749.1:0-22500 GCA_001517045.1 Pseudotsuga menziesii | reverse complement strand
CTCCATTCTGCTCAGGAGTATAAGGAACCGTAAGCTGTCTCTGTATGCCCTCCTGTCTGCAGAATGCATCGAACTCCTTGGAGGTATACTCACCCCCATTGCCCAACCTCAACATCCGGATCTTTCTACCTGTCTGCTTCTCCACAAGGGCTTTGAACCCTTGGAAGACTCTCAATACAAGCTCGGACTTCTTGCTCCTCAAGAAGTAGATCCAGGTCTTCCTGGAGTAGTCATCAATAAAGCTAATATAGTACTCAAAGCCTGTCAAAGAACGTGATGGCATGGGACCGCAAATATCAGAATGGATCAAATCAAGCACCCCGGCAGCTCTCATGTCACTGCTCGGAAAAACAGTCTTGGTGTACTTTCCCAAAGCACACCCTCTGCACACATCCTCCTACTCAGTGCTGAACTCTGGTAAACCTATAACCATGCTCCTCAGCAATCTAAGAGCTGGGTGATGAAGGTGGGCCATCCTCCGATGCCAGAGCTCACAAAGCTCACTGCTGCTGCTATGTGCCAAGGCACACTGTGGCTGAAATAATAACTTGTACATCTTTCCACACCTGACCCCGATGTCCATGGCACTGGACATACCTGTAGCCTTGGGATATACCTGTACTTTCCCATCCGAAAAGCACACCCCAAGATCCCTGTCCTCTATGGTGGAAACTGATACAAGGTTCTTTTTCAGCCCAGGGACATACAACACATCCCGCAGAGTCATGGGACTCATAGACTCCCTCTGAAATGTGATGGTACCCCGACCAACAGCTCTCACAACGGTGTTGTCCCCAAGGACAACCTCCACATCCCTACCTGTCTCTGATAACTCTGAGAACACCTCTCGAGCTCCTGTCATGTGACTCGAGGCTCCACTATCAATGTACCAAGTAGAAGAGGTGGATGGACCCCCCTGATGTCCTGCCAACAAGGAATGCTCACTGTCCTAATCCATATCTATGCTGGTGGCTAAAGTGACTCTCTCTCTCTCCATCTGTCCAGCATAAAGGGAAAACTCCCTCTGAAATGCAACACTAAACTCATCAACCTCTGTTGAGGCTGCAGTCTGTTGTCCCTGCCCCTTCTTCTTCTTCTTGCTTGGACACTGTGAGGCATAGTGTCCAAACACCTGACAAGCATAGCACTTGATTTTACTCAAGTCCTTCTTCTGCCCACTCTGCTGTCCCTGCTGCTGCTGCTTGGCCCCACCCTTCTTGGGACCCTTCTTCTTCTTACCCTTGGCTGCCAAAGCCACATCCTCATCATCAGCCCCTCTCTTAGAAGTACTACCCTGTACAAGACCCCTCCTGGTCTCCTCTTGCACAAAGTCGTCCCAAAGCCTCTCCCAGTCAGGTAGGTTCTCCTTGCCCACTATAGCCTGCACAAAAGCCCCCCAGGACTTTGAAGCCCTGTTCACTGCTGTCCGTACAAGCTCTGTAGGGGCAACCTTCTCCCCAACTGCTGCAAGTTCATCCCGAACTGCAGAAATCCTAGTAAGGTAAGCTGTGACTCCCTCTCCTCCATTCATCCTGATACTCTTGAGTTTTTCTCTGAGAACCATTTTCCGGTTCTCATTAGAACTCTCATACAAGCCGGTTAGGGCTGTCCACATCTCATGTGCCCTATCCTTCCCTGAAATGTGAGGGATAATGTGGTCTTTAACCGCATCAAGAATAATTCTTCTAGCTTTGCAGTCCTTCTTATTGAAGGCTGTGAGGGCTGCTGCATCTGTGGATGCAGGAATGGTGATCGGATTTGCAGTAGTGTTCCTCACTATTTCCGGCCACAACTCATTTTCTTCTAGTAACAACAAAATTCTGGCCTTCCACGGCACAAAATTCCCTGTCCCATCCAGCCTATCCTCCAATCTAAGTCCTGTAGCCATCTCAACAACAACTCAACAAAGTGTTGTTCACTGACAGAAGTAAAATAACAAAAATTTCTGAATTCTGGAAATTACTGTGTGTCTGCAAAAATCACTGTTTTCTGCCCCCTTTGCTCTGATACCATGTAGAAAATCTGAGTTTACTGTATGCTGGTTTAAATGCACATTTCGTGGTTTTCACTTACAGCCGGTTTTGCATTGGCTGTAAGTTACTTATGAAATTTTCTGGACAATTTAAACACACAATAAAACTTCACTAACAGGCTGAAAAACGCTTTTGGACAGTCACACAATAAAAGATTTGACTCAGAGATTTTTGGCTAATCAGCCCTGGAAAAACCCACAAGGGGAAAACCAGTCAAGGAGAGAGAGATATTTATTATTTTCTTCAGCAAAGTACAGGACAGAAAAATGGTGAAAAATACAACTTATCTCCACCAGCAAACTTTATCCCAAAGTCTGGAAACTTGTGCCCAGCAAAGCAGTCGTACACCCTTCTCGATTTCTGTGCCAAAATCTCAGACCGTACACTGTCTAGAAATCCGTACCAGCAAATAAATGCACCGTACTGTCTCGATTTGCGTGCCAGCAAATTAATGCAGGCCGTACTGCAATTAATACAGGCCGTACTCCCTCGAAAATCGTGCCAAACAAATGCTGTTCACTCCCTCGATTTCTGTGCTGTATTTAATGCAGTCGTACAGCCAAACTGACAGGCCGTACTCTCCTCGAATTCTGTGCAATATTAAATGCAGCCGTACTGTAATTAATGCAGGTCGTACCTCTTCTCGAAATCTGTGCCAGCATTAAAGGTCCAGTACTATTCGATTTCTGTGCATGAAATTTTTCTCAGCCAGTGAAGAAAACCCTCGTCCTTCTCTCCCAGCGCTCTTCTCTTCTCTTGAAAAGTAAAAGTGTGAAACCTTTTGCCTCCCTCATGCCTTTTTGTTTGACCTAAGTGAGTTTCTAATCCAACGGTGGAAAAGAGATCTAATCCAACGGATGAGAATCAATGAGAGTGAAAATCCCTTTTATTTAATTCACATAAATAAAATCACTCACTCACTTAAATTTATCAAAAAGTGACTTTATGGATATAAAGTCTCATTAAGTGACATTTAATGTGAGGGTCACCTTTTTCCCTCTTAAAGTGACTTAGGCAAAATTTAAGTCACCTAGGGAACATCTGCCTAGGTACAAAAACTAACACCAACTTTTAACAGTCAACAATCTTTTTGGGTCGTGAACTTCATTTAATTCTCTGTTGTTCAAAAAGGGGCTGCTACAAATGGTCATCCTTGCACTTCTTTAAATTAAAATATTTTTATAAGATGTCGGCCCAATAGAAATTTATGAAGTCGGCTCCATAATATTTTCTTTTATGTCGGCCCAATAAAAAAAAAATTTAGTAGTCAGCCTCAAAAATATTGAAAATGGGTATAAATACCCCTATCATCGACCTCATTGAATATACAAAAAATTCGGGGGTTGCTCTGATTTTTTACTGATTTTTGAGGCAAGAAATTCGCTGAAGGTGGAAATTTCTGAGGTTAGCAGCAGCAGACAGAGGAAATTTTTTGGGGAGCAGAACAGAAACATATTTTTTTTTTATAGTCCGAATTTTTTTTTCAAGAGAGTACAGTCCCGAATTTTATCTGAGGAATTCGCTGAGATGAGAGATCTGAAATTCGGATTGGTCTGTGAAATTTACTGAGGAAATTCAGTTACAGAGATAGTAGCAGTAGTGGTTTTCTATACTTAGTGGATTACGCTAGGCATGCAATGATGGCAGCATTTCTCTCTTTGGTGGCCTCTGATATATTCTATGACTTCATTCTCCCCGTGGTTTCTTCGCTGGCTTCCAGAATCTAGATTGCAGTCATTAGACTGGCACCGATTTGCTATAATGGGGTCCATATCGACCACAATTCGCAGTGATTCTCCACATTTCCAGCCATTGCTTTCAAAATATTCTTGTGGGGTTTTTGTTAACGTTGTGTTGTCTCCCTAAAGTTACAGGTTGCACTGGATGTGAGTATTCTGATGCAAGAAGTTAAAGTGCCCCTCTAATGGAAGCGATCATCACCCAACTGTAACATTACAGAAGTTTAAGTCAAACCCCGCAGTATCACTAGCAGTGGTCTTGTCTCGATTTGCGGGCCAGAGGTTTGGAGGTGCGCCACTATGTGAGTCTCTACACAAGCTACTTGATGTTGATAGTCAAGACCTAAACAGTGAAGCTAGATGACTTGAGGAGAGATTGACATGTGAAGATTTTTGAAGACATGTCCAGCAGATTGAGTTGATTATAGATGTGATGTTGATATAGTTTGAATTGATGGGAAACTTATATAACAATGGACAAGTTGCTTGAGCAGTAGTTTGAATGAACTTGATGAGTGGCATTGACATTTAAGCAGAGTTGATCAGTTTGACAAGACTAGTGACTAGTGAAAGTGATAGCCACAGCAGGAGCAATTTGACAGTGACTTCATTGACAGGACAGAATTTGTGACATGTGAAGAAGATTGAAGATCTGAGGCAGCAAATGAGCAGTATATGTCTGTTAAGGGAATCAAAATAGCAACAATTTATGAGTGATTACTCTAGCTTTGAAATTCGGCTACCACCTAGGAAATTCGGTGGTTGAACTGGAAGACTAATTTTGACAGCAGTAAAATATTTTTGTATTGATGCCCAGTCCAAAGTTTGAGGGTGAAATATTCAAGTCTCCAAAGCAAGCCTGTACATATATACACTGCTGAGGTTTGTATACAGTGGTTAAGATCAGTTTGAATGAAAGGTCAAATTCAGAATTTTCAAAGTAATCTACAGCACATACAATATACAGTTCAAGGTTGCATGAAATTGACTGCTGACTAGTCTGAGATTGGAAATCATCTACAGTTTTACTGTTGCCTTCTTTGGACAGTCTCACAGTCCACGGTTTGAATAGAGAATACACAGACCGATTTGACAGGGTTTGAACTTTGAAGCTCACAGTTCAGACCTGGGATTTGGATGGAGTCTTTCTCAGCATGTAGACAGACCCAAGTTTCTTCCTCAGATCAACTTTTGATGCTTCCAAGTCCAAGGCTGATACACAGGTCAGTTTGACATGTGTGTTGGGGTTTAGTTGCCTGGAAAGAGATGTGCTTAAACACAGTCCAAAGTTGAGGTCTGAATTTTCAGTTACCCTCTTGCCAACATATAGTCTGATATTTGAGTGCCTGAAACAGTCAGTCTTTTGTGTGCATTTGGTTGCTGCTGCTGCCTTCTTTTGACAGACCCAAGTCTTCTACAAATGTGCAAACAGTCCCAAAATTGTTTCAGCAGTAGCTAAGTCCAAAGGTTTGTGTTAAGGTCTTCTACAGCATACATGCAGTAATCATCCACTACAACAATTTGATATGCTCAAATAAAGAGCAGGCACAAAGATGTACACTAAGTGAAATGTGTGTATGTGTTGAAGTGCACAAGTAGATTTCATAGTACAGTGGGGTTGAGATCTATACTCTTGAACAACAGGTTTGACAGGTTGATGACAATGAGCAACAGAACTGATTGATGATTAACAGCAGTGGATTGAGTTGGAAAGTGGATTGAGGTGTTGACGAACAAACCTATGACCTGCAGCATTGAAGAACAGAGATTGATGATCAGTGATAGGAGCTGTATGATAACGTGACAGTGAGCAGCGTTGATGGTGAGCAGATGAGCATGAGCTGAGACAGTTGACCGCAGATTGATGAGTTGATGTGACAGTAAACCTTAATGTAAAAGCAAACTTGTCTTGCTTTTTGAGGTTAAGATACCTCAAACCCTTCTTAGCAGGGTCTAAGAAAACCAGGCAGGGTCCTGGATACAAAGTAGGTGCTCTATGTATCAGTAGATGCTGATTTTGCCTAACAGTTGTAGCCGAACCAAAACTAATACAAAAAGATTACAAAATTATATGGTGTTGTGTTCTTTTGTGTTATGGTTCTTTATGAATGAAATGCTTATGCTATGTGAATGATGAAGTGAAAGATGTTTTGATTATGTAATGGAATGATGAATTGGTAGCTAACTGTGATAAGCTAAGAAAAGTTTAAAATTGACTTCACACTGATTCACCCCCCCTCTCAATGTCTACATGTACAAAGTATCAATAATAAATAAATGATGTAATAATAATAATTAATGAGGTCACATCCTAATGAAGGGACATGACCTATCAACCATGGTGAGCAGCCAATGCATATATTAGTATACCGTCCCATGGCATTGTAACCATCATATTCTATCATTCAATCATTTATATTGTATATTACCTATCCTATATGGATTTTTGTGCTTTGATATTCTTCTAGTGATCTTGGTTTTGCAGATGTCAAATTCTAACATAAATATGCTTCGAGTGTCCTTATGTTGCATATTCGCCACTAAATGAACATTTGTTCATTTCATGAAGCTACACCAACAATTAGTATATGATTCACCAAACTGTTCAAGGTTCCTGTGATCATTCCCATGCACTAAAACACCATTAATTGAACATATATGGCTGGCACTTACTCATATATGAAATGGCATCCATTAAACAATTGAATTATTTAAATTTTAAACCATAAGATATGGCCATTCATTAAGAGTCAAGACATACAAAATGATAATCACATATACCAAAAAAGAGTTTCTCAATCTCCCATCCAATGAAGTAAAATGATATGCCAATGCATTGAAACTTGTTCAAGGTGATAGATAAGTAAATCACATGGGAAAGCGACTTTATAACAAATAAGGAGTAAGACACCTCCACTGCATGCGAAAGCACATTCACTTGATATGTCCAAGACAACAAAAGTTCTTAGGGCCAAAGCATGCCAAATTGTGGGGGAAAGAGACTATTGCCAAAACGTTCAGTCAGCTCAACAACACACATCCCCAGCCACAGAGATGCGCTCAGCAATGATCGTACAGTCTAGCAGCAAGTAGTATCACCCCAAAGAACAGGAGAACGACCCCCAACAAATACTAAATAGGACTCCTTCCCACTGTGCGTAAGGCCTGTACAGCCATCATACAGCTCCAAGAGATGCTCAGAAAATGTTGTACGGCACTGCAGCAGGCTAAAATAGCCTGTGAGGAGCCATGGCAAGCAAGGTAGCTACTGTATCTTTCCCAGTAGTCAATAAGCCTGAAAACCAGATTTAGAAGCCCACTACAATAATGGCAAAGCATTGATCTCAGGATTCAAATTAGAATGGATGCTGGTCATTCCAGAGCTGTTGGCATTCATAATTTGCTAATGGAAAACAAAATATGGAGTTAATCTACTAAGCTACAGCAGAAGTTAATTCTCCCACAATTTAAAATACCCAGGCAGACATTAACACAGAGTAGCATCCATTCAAACATAGGCAGCAATTAAAAATGACAAACAACAATATATTATTCACATATAAGAGATTCTCATTGCACATAACATCAATCACATGATGGGCATGGTGATTTTTCCCTGGAAACATAAATGGGAAAACCAGGATCTAATGGTTGCTTAATTCGCTATTTCAGCAATTTCTGGTTACAATGTAACCCATTGCCTCTATGCATCCTCCTCTCTTTGTCCAGCAAGATGTAGAAGAGCTGGGGTGTAATGGTAAGGCCAATAGGCTGACCTTTCAGTTCACATTCCTTTCTCTCTTTTACTCTCCTAATTTCATTTCTCTGTTTTATTTCATTATTTTCCTATCTTTTGTCTCATTGGTCTCTAAAATTTGCTTTGTCCTTTATGTTTTTATCTACCCTCATTACTTGCCAAATTGCAATTAGGTATTGAGCCTTGTTGCCACCTTTCACGCACCTAGGGGGTTAGGTTGGCGTGGCAGAAATCTTCAAGCCACTAAGTGCGTCCTTGGGGGCAAGTCTCGAGTCAAGTACTATCACTTGATCTTGACTCCTCCGTTTAGGCAAACTCCTAACAAAGCCAAGGGGGTAGACCCTATTAGTTGCTAAGGTTGATTAAGCTTTAGGTGGTGGTTTGTTGATGAGTAAGTTGTTTTAAGAGTTTTTTATAACTTGAAATATGAAACAAGAGACTGCGAATGAGAGATTAATACGACAGCATAAGCAACATGAAGATTAAAAGATCATTCAACACATGATAGACTAAATGAAATAATTACACAAATAAAAGCAAAGACTAGTGCTGAAGAAATGGAGGTGTCTTGCTCCTTATTTGTTATAAAGAATGTTGCTGTAGTACTGGAGTGAAATGTTTTGCAATTGTCTCTTGGTCAATTTTAAATTATTGATGAGATGAGTGGATTAAGGGGGAGGGGGAGGGGTTCCCAATATACCACGAAGGCACAAGGAATATGTCCAAACTGTTGATTTTTCCTAAGAAGCATCGAGAGCCATTCTTTGGGAGAATGGAGGCACCTGGTCAATTATCAAGAATTCAACCCAGTCTGGGACTGGGACCTCAGCCTGGGGCTGAGGGCCATTCTCTGGGAGAATGGAGGCACTTGGTCAGTGACCAAGAAATTAACCCAGTCTGGGACTAGGACTTCAGCCTGGGCCCCATTCTCTAGGACAATGGAGGCGCTTGGTCGGTTACCAAGTAATCGACATTGAATCATCTGATGCAGTCTGGTGCTAAGGCACCTGGTCAGTTACCATGTCATCACCATAAGCCCTAGATCGGGTCTGGGCAAGTGATGCGCTCCTCTCCTTAATCCTTGGGCTATGAGACCTTCTCCAGGGACTAGCTACCCCTGGTTGAAAGACCTAGCACTTGATCTTGGTGGCAGAGAGGAGATCAAGTTAAAGCATTTAATAATCCTCCTTATCTATGAAGATGCACTTTGAGTGGGCATGAATGGACCATGAGGACCTTGTAGAACTCTTGAGGTGGCTTGTTGTGGTCACAAAATCACTTTAAGGACCAAGAAACCCTAGCACAACTTTCATTGGTCCAAGTGACCATCAAATGAAGGACCAAGTGGCTCAAAGACGAACACCATAAGACCAATGAACCAAAAAACATTAGAAGTCAATGGTCAAAGATGAAAAAGAATGAAAGCCCTAATGTCAACTTCCTAATTATGTGGAAACATTCTATGTTTGAGAGAATAGAAATATAGAAGCATTTCAACTCATTTTCATCCATCCAAGATCATCATTTGGACTACTCCAAAAGAACAATTCGATGGCTGAGGTCGTCTCCTTCATCGCAACATTTGTTTGACTAAGGAAAAATTCGATGGTTGGGTTTATCTTTATCTTTTCCCTAACGTGACAACTCCTGGTCACTATGGCTCTTGTTTTATGCTCTCTTCCTTCACGACAGCACCAGCAATAGGCTGCTAACAGTCACGATGGGAGGTGGTGGTGAGGAGCAATCACATGGTAGCAGCAAGAGGCTGCTAACAATCTCGGCGGTGGTAAGAAACAATCACAGCTGCCCTAGTTAGGCAGTCCCACAGTGAGGAACAATCACGACTGCCCTAGTTGGGAAGTCCCACATGCATACTAGCCTTGCTAGGGCTCTCCGGTAACATTCGAGCCCTATTAGGGCTATCTTATAGCAACAACAGTCCACCAACAGACCTCCGCGAGGTGGCAGCAAGTGACAACAACCTTCGATGAGGTGGAAGCAGAGGTGGCAGCAAGTACAACAGCAAGTACAATCCAGGTGGCAGCAACAGGTATAGTCCACGTGGCAAGCAGCAGTCATTGGTAGGAGCAGTAAGCCTGCTAAGTCTTCCACATATCCAATTTTTGTATAGACTAGAAGAACACAGTCTATTGGGTAAACTTTATTTACATTCATCTCAAAGTTCTGTGAACAAATTGATCTATGCTCATGTACAAACTCAGTCATCTCAGTTAGAGAATGAATTATTAATGCTTTGGGGTTTTTGTCCTTAAAAAGTTTCCCCGTGAAAAAATCTTGTGTTCAATTGTGTGGATGTTTGTTTTCCTACTGCATACGTCCTATTCTTGTTAACATCCCCGTACTATCTCTCTTATAGTGTGTAAAATTTAAAATATCATACACATGTTAAATTTCAACACAAGCTCACTAAGTGTTGTAGCACACAAGAAAATGTGGGCTGAATGGAGTCACGAGCGAATGTCCAACACTACACCAACAAGGATGTAGACTGACAGGGCCCCGCGGTCACTTTTTAGTTGTTCCCGCTTCCTTTGTACAATTTGCCCACACAAAGCAAAACGCAACATTGCATTTTCGTCGTGGGGAGGTTAATTGAGAGTGTGAGATCTAATTAAGCTAGTCACTCAAAGTCACAGAGATCCAAAGCATAACGGGGATGAGCCTTGGAAACTTTGTGTTTTCGAACAATGTTTTCTTGTTTATTAAACCCCAAGAGTCTCTTTCGGGTTTTTGGAACCTTACTCAAGAAAGCAAGGAGGGCTGATTATTGAAAAGTAAAAGTGCAAAAATGAAAGGTTTTCTAATTACTACACTGTGCAAATCTTTTCCCTTTCGGTAATCGGTATAGCGCAATGGGTTAGTATTTGTATTACTTTGCAATAAATAAAAATGAAGTAGGTAAAAGCAAAGTATACATATCTGTAAAGCAAAACCATGAAAAAGGTGCACCGACACAAATCCCCCAAGGGGGATAGGGAGTGGGCTCTTAACAGCCTACTCAAAACTTTATTGATGCTTACTACAATGTGGTAAAAGAGAATGCACTTTGGTCCTTGTTAACTAGGATCCAAAGGCTTACAAAATAGTGAAAAAAAATGACTAAAAACGAGTAGGGGAGCTCCCAGAAGCTTTGAACGGTTCAAATCTTAGAAGATTGCCAAAGCTTCCTTCTCTTTTTCGCCAAACTTGCAAAAATTAGCGAGCTATTAGTCCTAAAGATGCTCAAAAACACTTTAAGAGTGTCTTTGAACATCCACAAAAATTTCCTAAAAAATCTTAAGTTAAATCTATGATAAAAATCTATGTTGCACAAGTTTCCGGTACGTCGGGTACGCGGACACGAGTATCCGATACGTCTAGAAGCTTCGCCCAAATTTACTGGATACGTCAGGTTGGGAGCGGCAATAATATAATATATTAAATTTTAATATATATTAAAAAACATAAATTTATTAAATTAAAACTTTAGTTTTTAAGTTTTTGCCTTTTTTAAATGTCACAAAGTTCGATTTCTTGAGCCATTGATTGTGGTCCAGAAAGCAAAAAAAATTATTTAGTATTTACTATATTTCATAATAATGAGCATAATAAAATATTAAAATCTAATTGAAAAACCTACTGACTTCATCAAGATACAGCACAGGTGTTATCAGAGCAAGTCTGATTCTTGGCCTCTGGCCGTTCTATGGATGATAGTGAGAAAACAGTGAACAGTAACACCATATCATAGTACAATGTACATGATGTTATTTAATATTAAGCCATTGTGTTGCTGAAAAAACGAAGCTACTAAACTTATAAATAATAAAAATCTAATGTAAAAACTAAAAAGTTAAAAACAGAGATTATTAAATTGAAAAATCTAATGTAAAATGAAAAATGAAAATCTTAAAATCTAATGTCTCTTGGGAACGCGAGAAAGCTCCATAACTTGGGTGGGTACTTCGCAGGCCACAATCTCCCTACAACAAGTACCCTACGAAACTAGTATCGGGAGCTTCGGCTTGAGGCCTGCGAAGTACCCGAAAAGTACCCAAGTATCCGAAGGAGTTCCCAGCTGTTTTGGAGCGTTTCGTACCAGCTCCAAAGCTCCTGGGTACGCCGGAACGTCGGATACGCCATTCCTAATGCCCGGGAGCGGTTCCCGTGCAACGTAGATTAAATGGGTGATGTCCCTTACTTCCTTAAGACTTTTTTCTATCCTTCTTAATGGATCTCATATGGCCACCTTCATGCCCACTCAAGGAATCATATAGGGGGTCCTCTCTCCTTCCTATTCATCCTAATGGAGAAAGGTATTGGTCATTCTATCAAATAAAAAACTAGGGAAGGTTCCTTGAGAGGGATCAATCTAAATGGGGCAATGACCTCTCACCTCTAATTTGTTGACGAGACCTTGCTCTTTGGAACCCCCTCTATCCAGGAAGCTCATGGCATCAATTCTGTTTTGGAGGATTTCATGGAAGCCTCTGACACTACTATCAATAAGGACAAATCCTAATTTTTCTTCTTCAATGTTTGACTTATTTTGGATCCCATGACAAATTATGGGGCAATAAGTCTTGGAAGAAAATCCTCTCAAATCTAGATAAGAATTTGGATAATTGGGTGTTATACTCGGACCTTAATCTCTTGGGCCTCCTAACCTTGGTCGATTTAATGCTTCAAGAAAATCCTATTTATTTATTTTATATTATAAATTTTAAAGCAATTATGAAATCCACAAGAAACCTCCAACACATATTCATTCAAGTTAAACAAAAGAAAACTAGAAATGGGCTCTAGTGTCCCAAAAAAATATGTGCAAACTCAAGATGGATGTAGGTCTATGCCTACGATATCCTAAATTGGAAAATACTGCTTTGGGGGGGAAATTATGGTGTATGTGGTTGAAAAACCCTCTCACTCCTTAGGGTAGATTGTGGCATCTTAAGTATGCGACTGATATGGAACCTCGAGCTCTTATTCATAGCAAAGGACATCATATGGATTCGTTCATTTGGATGTTGCTTGGGAAAATCAGAATTTGGTTCAAAGGCATCATTTTTGGGAAATTCGAGAGGACAATATGAATTTATTCTTGGAGGATGCTTGGAAGCAAGTCTCCGCCTTGGATTCCTACCCCTAGTGGCATCCTATACATGACCACATGCTCAATAGGAACAAAACAAGAGTTCACCAATATTGGGATGTCATTAAATCTAGCCAATCCTCACGTGCCTGGATCACATTAGAGAAACAAGACCTTCCAGAGAACTTTCTTGGGATCAAATGACTAAGGGATGATATTAATATCCATAGAATTCTAGTGGTGGAAGGGCCAGATACTCTGAGATGGGGTTACTAGTTGATAGGGAGTTTCAATATAAAAGAATCTTACTCCCTTCTTCCACAAAATCACGATAGGGAAAAGAAGTAGACCTAGAAGCATATTTGGACTTACAACCTATGGCTAAAAGCATCCACCTTTCTTTGGTTGATCACCAAGGGCCACTCTCTATCTTGGGACTAGATCATAAAATGGGGGTATGAAGGATCTTCGTTGTGCTCCCTATGTGAGCAAGAGGAGGAAACATTAAACCATTTCCTCAACCTTTTCCCTTTCTTGCCACAACAAGAAAATCAATCTTTTAGCACCACAAGTAAACACCACTTATATCTTGTGGTGTTAAAGTGATGGTATTGGCACCACTTACAATTTTGTGGTATTAATATGATAATATTAGCACCACTTACTTTTTATGGTGTTAAGATGGCAGTTTTATCACTATTTATATTTTGTGGTGTTAAGGTGGTGTTGATGTTTAATAATATTTTTGGAAATGGAGCTCCTCCTTATCTATGTTAAGAGAAATTCCTTTTTGTCAAGTACCATAAGTGGTGATAAGCCCTTATTTGTCACATGGACATGTACAAATAAGATTTAACTATGAGTATTTGCACCATAAACACAATTTTACAAATAATTATTTTTTGAATAACTTAATTAAACTATTTATTTTTTGTTTTATTCAATCAAACAGATGCTCTTGAGATAAATTTATGAGGTTTTGCATCACAATTACAACAAATTCAATTATTTATTTTTACACTATTCAAACAAACAAAATCAACATGATTCATTTATAAAGCTTTACATAGAGCATAACAAGTTCACAAATAATTATTTTATAAATAATTCAATTCAATTATTCCCTTTTAATAGTATTAAAACAAATAAATATATAGGATTCTTAATATATACAAATAATTAAAGACCACCATTTATAATTTATTACTATTATAAAGTAGTAATAAAAGTGATTTGAGTTGAAATTTGATTATTTGATAGGGAATATTTATTGATCTTATTAATTTTTTTAATGGATATTGGTATCATTATTAGGTTTTGAGCACAAGGAATGGGTCTCAAATACTTACACGATTATAAGGTTTTTGTCACTAAGCATAGGTCTAGTGGCCCTCGACATGGTTGAGATAAGAAACCTATCCCTTAAGCTAAAGGATGTTTCTAGGCATCTAGGGATAATAATGTCGTGTTGAACCAACAAAAATGACCTTTTGAGAGGATCCTTGACCTTAGAATAGGGATAAAGAGGGAACAGGGAGGAAATAGAACTAGGTATGAGTATCAAGGGCATATACATGATTAAGGGGGGGAACCCAGGCTTTGGCATTTAAAGGAAACATCCGGCCTTATAGGATTAACAAATATACCACCAACCACCACATAGGACCTCTTAAGAGTATCCTTGGTCTAATATTGGGAACGCATTAGTGTTGTTAGGAGATTTTGAGCACTATATATCGGAGGAAATTGAGGCCTTAACCACTAATAAAATATTTTGGGCACCTGGGGACAAACACAACACCTCAAACGAGTACACATGACTTATTAGGGGTATTAATTACCTCTAAGTGAGGACATCAAAACCATTATGAGGTTTTGTCTAGTATATATGGGTCTCATCATTTTGCATAATGCAATGGGTGGAGGATTAGGCCTTAGGCCCTAAAGGATTATTTGAACTACACCCATGAACTGTCGATGTTATCCTTTACATTTGAGTGTTGATATAAGTGACAAGAGGTATGGGTATTAGATCCCTGGACATGGTCGTGGGATGAGTCATATGACTTAGGCCCTAATGGAAGATTCTAGGCATCTATGGTTAAGTGCGAAGACTCAAACTATCACTTAAGTCCTCTTAAGGGTATTCTTGTATTTCAATTGGTGATATGCACTCCGTTAGAATATTTTTGAGAACTAGGTGAGTTGAACATGGTTGGGTGAAAAAACATAAGGATTGCATGATAATGGAAGCTATCATGAATCCATGGACATGAAAAACACCTTAAACCACTAGATATGACCTCTTGATTAAAGGTTATCATTACCTTTAAGATACGGATAGCATTATGGATGTAGTGAATTAGGTTACTTGAACAAGTAAATGCTCACATTTAAAAAAAAATATCATATATTTAAATAAATATATACATATTATATTTACCTATAAATATATAATTATTTAGTGAAGTAGATTACTTGAAAAAGTAAATACTTACATTTAAAGAAAAAATTATATCATATAGTTCTAAATTTTAAATAAATATATACAAATATTTATTTACATATAAATATTATAGGTATAGTAATTACATTTTAAATAGATTTTAATTATGAATATATATGAATTTTTTTTTTAATATTTAATATGATAGGTAATTGCTAAATAATTTTAATAAAAATTAAAAAAAACATATATATTAAAAAAAACTATTATATTAACTTTCATAAAGTACACATACATGTACTAAATTCCTATACCGAAACTTTGTTATGAACCGTCACGTGTAATAAATGACTATTTTGTAGAATCCGCGTGCATAATAATAATAAATATAATTTAAAATTTATTGATTTAATTGTTTTGTCATGTTACATTTTTATGTCCTTGTGTAGAAGGGAAATATATGAATAGTTTTGCTAGATTAATATTTCCGTACATAAGTTAATTTTTTTGGAAATGTAATGTCCAGCCATAGTGGTAGATTTAAAAATTAAATTTGTTTTTTAAATTGTTTATTTTTTTATATTTGATTGGCCAACTAATAGGTGGTGTCAGTTTTCTAAACTCTGTCTCAAGTGTTGGCGGCGTTGCTGATGCAAGTAATCTGGCCTGGCCTACGGAGGATCTATGCTGCCAATTTGAAGCATTGAAGGCGCTTTAAATAAAGGGTCATTCAATTCAATTGTCAACATTTGTCCTCTTTAAGAGAAAGTGGTTAATTTTATCAATTCTCTTAATTTATGGGTTCACCTTTGCAGGTTTCGAAGATTGTGACAACATCGTCTCGATTTTGACATTACAATTATCATTTTAATTGCTAGCAAAAAGAAGCAATATGGCCTAAGGAGGATCTATGTTGTCGATTTGAAGCGCAGGGTCATTCAATTCAATCGACATTTGTCCTCTTCAAAAGAAAGTGCTTAATTTTAGGGCGCTCGCAAGAACCTGCTACCCAAATATGATGCAATGGGAGTGCGCAAGCGGGTCAAAACAATAACGCGCACGCACCGCCTGGATGCACGCACACTCTCTTACTTCGACAGTGGCGAACCTCCACGTTGGATTGCCAGCGTGGACAATAAGAGTGTGCATGCACCCCTAATGACTTGCACGCGTATGTGGACGTGTGCATGTGTTTGGCGCGATGGCACACAAGGACGCGCACACGTCCCTGTGTCTTAAAAAAATAGTCAACAATTCTTTTGTTTTCTACCCACCCACGAGCGTGCAAGGAGGCATTAAGGACCCCCAAGGAGACGAAAACGACCCCCAAGGAGCCCAACGGAATTATCCAACTTGCCTAAAACGACGTTGTAGTAAGGTAAATAGAGTAGGAATGCAAATTTTTTTGTTTATTTCAATGTTTTTTATTGTTTTTCAAATAAAATACAAAATTAAAAAAAATTGAAATGGGAAAAATTTGATATTGCAGGTACAAATTACCTAAACAAAATGACAAATACCAATGAACCATGCCAAGAAAGGAATGAAACAAACCAATCAAAGGACCCAAACTCCGAATTAAACCAAGAAAACCCCGAAGATGAATTACACAGAGATTTAAACGAATTAAGAATTTTGAGTGATGAATTGAAGAACACTGGGGAACCCTCTCGGGTTTCTCTCGCCACATCACTACAAAACATAATAGAATCTATCAACATTGCCCACAATGAGATAGCCAATTTGAGCAGATATAGGGCTCGAATGAGAGAGCATTATGCGCTGGTATATCCAAAGAGGATATAAAAAACCTGAATATCACAAAATCCCAACTGTGGATCAAATTTATAGATCTGAGAACAGAACGACCTCTAGATGTGAGGAAGAGGCGAGTTTGCATGGACTAGTGTAATTACCATCCATGGAGAGATAACTGGAGGAAGAGATGGTTCATGGTTTTTGACAAGCCTCCATGCAACAATGTCGAGGTCCCACAGTATTTTCTCAGGAAAATGTGGGCTGAGTTTGTGTTAGGGTTCCATGTGAACTACTTTGACATCACCGAGTTCTAGGGCATCAGTTTTTTCTCAGCCCAATATTGACCTCACACCCACTGGAACCCACTCAGAGGACCTCCTGCACCTAGGTGAGAGCCTAACCCGCTTCCTCAACCCCCTGGGTTAGCTAGAAGGCTAGATGAGATCCATGAGTCTGTTAGATGTGCCACATAGCACCTCCTTAGGCATACCACATTTGTGGCTATGTCCTTGCAGAGTGAGCAGGACCCCCCCAAGAGACACACTTCTACATGGTCTACTGGTGGTGGGCGAGGGAGAGAAGATACAGGTGGTAGCCAGGTTGATCCATCCAACTTGACGGGACCAGTGCCACATCGTTGTTCTCGTTGTGGGCATCCATCCCAGGTTCCCACACAGGAGCATGCCACAGAGAGCTACCTACTCTAGGTCAGTTATTGTTTTATTTAGGTTCAAGTATTGATTATACGTTATGCAATATCATAATTTCTAATAAATTTAACTTAGAATCAAATGTTGATGACATGATTTTTTTTTAATGTACAACTATTCAATGCCGAGTCTCCAAGACCCAAGTGGGAGGACGTTGGTTCCTTCAACCTAGATGGAGCCATGGCAGCTGCAGAGGACATCGCGACACCATACACATAGGTAGTTTTCTTTCATTAATTAAATTTAATGTTAGTAGTTAATCTTGTTGTCCAGTGTAGTTAATATTTAGTAATTGAATCTAAATATTTTTGTGCAAATGAACAGGTGTTTGCGGGATTGAGTGACCAAACATCCCCATCGGGGATCAACAGATCCTATCGTTAGCAGGTATCTTGTAATAAAGCCTTATAAATTTAATTTCAGTTTTGATGGCTTAGATTTGTATAGTTATATTTTTTATGTACTAATACACGATGCCACGAATATGTATGCAGGTTCGAGTACATAGGCACGTCGGTGTCACTATCTCTCCATTGACTGCCTTTTTCCCACCATATATGCCAGGTGTAGCCCCTGGATTACATGTCCCTTTCCCTTCATCCCTCCCCACTCCATTCCATCCATCCCTTGCCTCCCACCCACCACCACACTTCCATCCAGCTCCTTCCCCCGACCCACCCATCCACCCCCTCCCTTGCAGTTTCCCATGTTTCCACCCTCAGCCCTCTAACCACGTTACACCATCCATCCACATTCACCCATCCATCCACCCCATCCCAAACCTCATCCCCCTCCCCCATATTCCCCCACCACCCTCGTTTCCTCTTCTAGGGTGGCATGTTCCATTCTACATCCAGTTGGTGTTTATCGTTGTACATCACAACTTCGCCCACTCCAGTCCACGCCCTCTCCCAACGTGCCCCCTAGTGTTGTAGCCAACGTCAATGTGGTTACATCCTCAGCTATGCCATCCACCCTAGCATCAGAGCAGGTTGTACAACCCACTGCTCCACTTGCCACCCCTGATGACCAGCTGATTGTTCCACCTACCAACCCCCAGGGCCAGCCCGCTGTGTTCACAATGAGATTGATTAGTTTATGAAAATCTTGTGCAATATTAACGAAAATTAACATAGGCAGTAAATTGTATGAGTTATCTTACTGTTTAATGTTGCAGGGTAGCATTACCAAAAGACTTGGATCATGGAGGAGGGTATCCCGCTCACCACTTACGGTCTCATCTCAGGTGAGCTATTTAAAATTTCAAAATGTAATTTTTATTTTTAAATTGTATTTTATACTTGTATAATTTCTTGTAGGAGTTGACATTTGATTGTTGTGATTTCAGAGCCCAAGGGGAGGTGGTCGAAGCAGCCAGAAGAACCGAGCTTCCTCTAGCTCGAAGAAGAGGAAGATCAATTTTGGAGTTGCACATGGGAGCTCTGAGGGTGCGCAGGAGGATTGAGAGACCCTCCTATGTACACTAGCCATGATGTGGCATTTTGGCACGAGTTGTCGTATTTTGTATAGGGCACGAGTTGCCATTGTATAGACATTGGGAACGATGTTCCATTTTTCAGTACTACTGTATATGATTGGAAATTTTTGTATATTAATATATCATTTTGTACTTATTTATATTACTTTGCCTTTTATTACATATTTGCATACTTCTTTATAATTTTTTCCTTTTATTATATAATAACAATGATAATTGAACTCTTACTCCTATAGAACCCTAACTCATATTGAACTAACATACTAACACCTACAGTCTTATTCATTATCCAAATTGCAATAGAAAGCACTTGTATGCCTTTGGTATTTACATAGTAATTATTGTCTCATTTGGCCTTCTACTCCATTTTCTAACCTTGACTAACCCTACGACTGTCTATCAAACTAGACTGTAATACTACCTATTAGGCAGCCATAAGACACACCTAAACCATTCTATTCTAGCCTAACCCTTGCTAAAACCCTTTCCCTAGACTCCTACCTTCCCCTCTCTCTAAAGCAAGGCTTATTCCTTTCATTTCCACACCACTTAGACCCCCATGGCTCTCCCTATATCTTTGACTGTAATATCCATTTGGGAATTTAAAGTGGCACAAAGACACCCTAAAGGGAATGTATATAAACAATCATTCCCAGCCATACTTAAACAAATTTGATAGTGGTATATAAACATCCATAACTTGGAAAAATACTAGAAAAGGCCTTGAATTTTGTTGCAAGTCATTGTGTCATCAAAATCCAAGTGAATATACTTCTTATCATTCCTACTTGACTAGAAATTACATCTTGGACTGTCATAAGACAATTTACTTGACTGGAAATTTGATTTGGTTTAAGAGTCCCATTGGCTTGGAAACTTGGCACTTGTAATTTTTTTTATCACTGATGTTTACTTAAAAAGATTGTACCTTTGTCTTGATAAGCTAAAAAGTGAAATATAGGACTGTCATAATGCTATGTGCTTGGCTGGAAATACTTTTGTTTTGACGGTACCTTTCACTAATTCAAAGTGCCATTTCAACTCTTGTTTATCATTAGTACTTGCATTTGGGATTGTACACTCATTTTGGCAAGCTAGAAATTAGTGTTTTGGACTGTCATAATAATTTTGACTTGCCTGGAAATCATTCTTAGTTTGACAGTCCTATCTTCATGAAAAGTGGATTGATTGGGGTCTATGTCAATGTATGTCAGTTGCAAAAGAGGTTGACTTTGTATGATATGATGATAACGTCCCATCAAAATTGTTCTTCCTTGACAAATAAAAAATGAAACAAGTTCATGAATATGTGTCTTCTATAACGATCTATTGAGCACTTGCAATTTTAACGATTTAAGGGTTAGCATGCATAACCTAGGGTTTAGAATCAACAAGGAAAACCTAACCCTAACTGAAGTTTAAAGGTTAGCATGCATAACCTAGGCTTTATAATCAATGAGGAAACCCTGACCCAAATGGTGTTTTGGGGTTAGAATGCATAACCTAGGGTTTAGAATCAATGATGAAACCCTAAACCTAGGAGGGAAGCCCTAACACCAACCCTACCCAACCATCTCTTGTGGCCTCTTATAAAGTACCTTTTTGTTTGTATATGAACATGCCTAGGATTTGTAGTCATATGTCACATATTCTTTATAGACTAATCAAATCAAATACTTCAAAGCTTAAGCATGGATTACTTCACATAAGCTAGGGTTAGAGATTCATGAGAACTCCTTTTATAAACCATAGTGAAATAAGTAAAACATAGCTCATCTTCATCTTACATGTGTTTTGGACTTTCCTTGTCCATATCAATAGGCCTTCTACTCCATTTTCTAACCTTTACTAACCATATTTTCTTCCCTTCTCCTCCTGTCCATGTCTCTATGTTTTATCTTCCCACTAGCCATCATGTTAGCTTCCACTTCTAGGGCATCAGTAAACATGGCAGCAAGAGTTTCCGATCTCCTTTCCCGTAATGAAAATGCAAAATCATTATCAAAAGCTCCAGCATAATGCAGTTGAGCGGCTGCAGGAGAAGGCTTTATATCTTCAGGAATAGAGTTGTAAGCCCTCATGAGTCTACTTGAAAATTCGTGAACAGACTCAAAACCCCCCTTCTTAAGACTATTGTACTAAGATAAAAGCTGCAGGGGGTTCTGTTTATCATCCCACCTATCCAGAAAGGCATTTTGAAAGGCCTGAAAATTTGCTATAGATCCATTAGGCAAGTCTTTAAACCACTTCTTTGCCTCCCTAGACAAACTTTGGGCAAATAACCACAGTTTGACATCAGGATAGTCAACTTCTTCCAAGTCAATGAAATCTTCAAACTTGGCAACATGTTGTTTCGCAGTTATATCACCCTCCCCATCAAATAAAGAAATCCTCTGTGAATAATTTTGGGGGAGATCATGTAGTACAACTGGCAAACGCAAGGGAGCAAATCTAGCGGCCATTGGTCCGGGTGGGTTCACAGGAACTACAGTGCTCTGAGAATGCTTGGAGGCTGTTGTTTCGGCTTTAGAGGTTTGTTGCAAGCCCTTCGAGAGGGAATCTAACAGATAGGACTCTAACCTACTAGGATTGGACTCAGTATTTTTGAGATCGGATTCATACCTAGGTCTCAACCCACAAGGAATGAACTCAGTGTTTTTTAGGTCGGGTTCAGATCTAGTTCTTAATAGGGTCTGCACAGTATTGACTTCCCATGCTGGATTAATATGGGAATCAGGTGATGACGATGGGCCGAACAGAGGGAAATCTAACTTCTCTTTATTCTTTCTCTTAAACAACTTTTCTGGATCTTCAAAGCTCTTCAGGATTTCGGTATCAGAGTTACCTCGTGTATGTCTTCTTGAAGCCAGAATGTCGTTCTTGAATTCTGAAACAATTTCACAATGAAGTCGCCAGGGAAAATATACAACCTCCTTTTCTTTTAGAAACTCCTGTTTGCCCACAGAAATCTCTCTTAATCTTTGTCATTCTCCCGGGGCAGATAAGCACTTTCGTCCCCGGCAACGGTGCCAGTTTGTTAGCACTCAGAATGTACCCAGGTTGTAGAAGGTACACTCCAAGGTAACAGAAAAACCACTTTAGGAAGAAACTGGTATTTTCTTCCAGAGAGGGATCTCTCAATAAAGATTTAACAAGACCAGATTCAAAATAACATTCACAGATTTATGTATTTGGCTGAAACAATAACATAACCATTGGGCATGGAGTCATATACAATACAAAGATACCACAAAGACATATACATGATATTCATCAAAGGCAAGGTAATCATATCATCACAGTCATTCAAATTGATTCTGGTGGAACAGAAGAGATGAAGAAACAACCCATTAATACAGAGCATCGACAAGGATGAGTTCTATATCAACTTTAGCAGAAAAATTCATATAATATCTGAAATGATAACCAGAGCATGAACACATGAATTCTGATCATCTAACGCTATA
>LPNX010592740.1:0-189985 GCA_001517045.1 Pseudotsuga menziesii | reverse complement strand
ACAGGAATTGAGGTCCTACCTGGCTCACTGTGAAGGCGTGTGCTCGGAATGCGCCTTGGTACTTGACAACTGGAAGTGCCCAAATCGACAGGTCCTTTTCGTCGGGTCCCGAGAAATAAAATAATCACGGAAGGTGCCAATTTTGCCTTTATAGGACCACCCGGATTTGACATGTGGGAGGCATTTATGTCCGCAACAACTACTTATCTCTAACCCTCGTGCATCTTTCTTTTCTGGGTTCATTTCTGACCGTCGATCTCTTCTGCGTGAATTCCTGGCCCTTGGATCACATGCCACATGTCCCTTTCCGCTGGGCCTCCTTACTTTAACCGTCGTGCAACTTCGGGCTCCGGAGTCATCTGCAGCCGTCGATCAGTTTTGCCTTCGCGGGTGGGCCGTCGGATCGTGCTTCGCCTACTGATTCCGCTGGGCTCTTCCATCTTAATCCGTCGAGCAAATTTGCTCAGCGGAATCACCCTCGTCCGTTGATGTGATATGCCGTCGTTCCTACACCGTCAGATCAAGTGCCGCGTACCGGATTCCGCCGGATAATCCGGAATTATCCTCTGCGCTAGTTCTTCTTCCGGAATCCTTCTCGACCGTCAATGGGATGCCAAGCCTTCAACAGCCGTCTGATCTTGCGCCACGTACCATATTCCGCCGGGTGCTGGGGGTTTATCGGGTGCGCAAGTCTCCAACCCGGAATCATTTTCCGTCGTCGATCCACCCTCCTGCGATCTCCAACCATCGGATCGAGCAGCACGTGTCCATTTCCGCTGGGTGGTCTAAAGGTTATCGCGCGTGCATGTTACCTTTCCGGAAACCAACACGCCCGTCGATCAATGCCGTCTTCAACCCTCGTCCGTAGGATCAGGAGGACCGTATGCGATTCCGCTGATCCCTCATTTCCTTATCCATCATGCACTTCCAGCCAGCGAATTTGACATGGGCTGTAGATCAGCTCTGAGCAATGTTAAAACCTTTGACGTGTGCAGGCTGTTAGAGGCCCGAAAGTCCCTTATCTTGTTTGCATGTTCCGGATGGCGGAGAGGATATAAACCATCGATTTGCTTCTCCGTAAGACCATGGTTCAGAACTTTCTCGGACTAGGCTACTCTTTAGATTATCAAGCCTCCCCCCTTTTGTACTACATCCTTAGCCCAAAATATTTAATCAACAAAATCTTACCTCCCATCGGTCTTGTATCCTTTTTTTTTTTTTGAAATACAGGTGTTAACAACCTCTACCTAGCCATGACACCTACAGAATAACCTCTGCAAATACCCCCTCGAAACCTAGGTAAGGAAACTAAGGTCACCTCGATATAATCAATGCTCAGAAGGACAGTCCCAGGCGGGGTTGACCGTATGGGTAGGGTAACAAAGCCCGATTCCTAAAATCACAACTATTACCCTCAGGGTGCACTAGCCAATACCTCAAAGGCCCCCAGATACGAATACAATCCTGGAAATATCTCCAGTGCTAATTCATCACAATCAGGGGTCATCCCAATCATAATTTCTCAAACCGCCTCATGCTTAACTCCCTTTTAAGAGGAGGATCCTAAGAAACACTAATTATGTAAAGGATTTCACACTCTCACCTGGACATACACCTAATTTTTTGTTTAGTGGTCTTGGAGAATTAACTCACAATGAACTATTCCATGACCCTAAAACCTAGTCTTGTTGGTGCACCCTAGAAAAGAAAAGAGTGTAATTCATTTTAATATGCATTGATTTTAATTGGCTTTATTACTCAAAGGGTAAATGGTCGTGCAACTAATGATGTTATGACACAACAATAAGTAAAATGCAAACCTAACAATCAATGCAAATGCACTGTGTCGAATGAAAAACAGGGTATGCTACTACGTGAAGTGCAAATTTTTTCCTTCAAATGTATATGCAATCATTCCTATATGAAAATCTAACTAATTATCACCAAGAAAACCTAATGCAAGTACCATGCTCATGCAAAATGAAAAGAATGCATAACTATGCAAAAATCAAAATGTTTTTGTATTTTTGAATTAAATGAGACCAAAAGCAAAAATATGACTCTACCACCCTCAGACTCTGCAACCACTCACAGTAAGTAGCCAAACAAAGTACTAAGGAAACAGAGACCTAATGCACTAATCTCAAAACAAAAAATAGAAAATGAAATGACAAGAACATTTTCAAAAATCAAATCAAAAAGTCTCTGGTCAAAAACATAGGGGAGATACAGACTCCAGAAGCATCAAATAAGACTCAACAATCATCCAAACTCACCTAGTAACACTTAATCTTCCCCAAAAATAAAAAAATCGGGGCATACACGACTGTTCTCAGTAAACTTGCGTACATACGCGACTATTCTAGGAAAACCCGCGTGTACACGTGACTGTGAAAGAAAAACCCATGTACAGGAAGAAAAAAGAGAGAAAAATAAGGTAAAAGGACAAGCTGAGACAAAATTTACTCCTACAGTACACTATTCGGAAATCATGCCCCTAGACCCGACATAGAAACAAAGAAATCAGAGAAATACAAGCACATTGAATGCCAAAAACCCCCAAAGAAAAACAACTAGGAACCTCCCCAGTATGGTCGCCAATTGTGTTATGGAGAAAACTTCCAATGGCTTAGGGTGTACCACAATAGACATAGAAACTGTAAAAATCAATCCCTTAACAACATGTAAGAGAAATACAACATCTAACACTAAAGGATCTCGAAACATACCTTATTCCGGACGGTTGAAGTATATCCCCGTTGATCTTTTTCCAATCCCGCTTGTGTTAGAAATTTACTCTCAACAACAGTAAATAAGGAAAGCATGCTATATAATATAGTGTTGGGCCTACTCTATCATATATAATCAATAATTCATAATAAATTAAACGCATCCAAGGATTCAATATTCATTTAAATGCACATCATTGGACAGGAAAAGATATTTCTATTAATAAAATCAGATATTGCATAAGTGACAACCTTTTTCGACACGTCTGCGAACCGGAGAAACTGAGTCCTCCACTTGGGCCTCCACTACCTCAATCCTCCATCTCTCGATAGCAAGCTCAAAAACAAAGGCAATATTGGGAAGAACACAAAGTGCTCCAAGGGACAAAGGGATGCAGACTCAAGTACAAGAAAGCTATGGCAACAATGGACTATGGTTTTCTTTCTCTTCAATTCCTCTCCTTCAATGTATCCAAGGGGTTCCTTATATAGTGCTTCAATGGAGTAATGGAAGGTCAAATCCAAGCGATCTCAAGGCATATGGAAGGCCAAGAGACAAGTGACTCAAATCCACATCAAGAAAAACTCCAAAAATATTTGGACTTATGCACACATCCTGATGTACACGGGTTTAAGGGTAATATCTGTGTATATACGCGAGAAAGGGATTAAAATTCATGTACAACAAATAATAGGTGTTTTTAGGGATGATCTTGGAAACATAAAAGGTACAATAATGGTCCATGGGGTCCAAAGAGTCTGCAGAAGGACATGGAAGGCCATAAAAGTATGATCAACCATGTGTGGTAAAATCAGTTGTAACAGTTTAGTTGAGGAATATCCTTGGGTACCCATTGTTTCACTATATGTTTGTACCTCAAGGGCACCTCGATGTTGCATATGGTCTCATCATCATAAGATCATGACCCCCCTTCAACGAGAAAAAATTGCATGCATTTTGGGAATTTTCTTCTTATCTTTTGACATTTAGTTGATATGTCTGTTGTAGACCTTCTATATGTCTCAATTCCCTCTTGTCTTCCTAAAATCCCCTCGCTCAAGGAACACATAACTGAAAATTACTTGTTTGGTTCTTTCTTCACCATGGAAAACATCTTTCAAGATTACATCTCACCCGTGTATTCTCATGAAGTGTTTCTTGAAACAATAGTGAGTTTTATGGATATTGTTTTCCATGAATAATTAGGTGACAAATGTGGAACCTAGTACCTAAAGAAGAATTTATGACTCTAATACAAAGATAGATTCAAGGATAGTACAATATTGTTGTAATAAATTCAAGCATAATTTTCATCTCTCAGCTTTAAAACTTCACTAGTCACTGCGGTAAATTTGTTCCTTTAGATGAGTTATCAATTCCAATTCACTCAAATTTATAGCAACAATAACCCTATGCATCCATCAAATATCAGATCTAAATTTCTTTTATGCCAAGATACTCCAAGAGGGAAGTTATGAACATAATATATAAAGTTGGCAAGTCTTCTAGAATGGCCACTTAGGAATCCCTAGGTTTTAGGGTGGTGACCATAATAAAACATAAAATAAAGTTGAGTACACTTAGAGTAGGGTACCAAATTAGTTCATGTGGTCACATAACAATAAAACAATAAAAGTAATAAGGTTAAGTCATCATACCAAAGGTGTTCAAGGTACCCCACACAATAAGGGTGTTACAATAAATTCAAACATAATTTTCATCTCTTTCAACTTTAACACTCCATTGGTCACTGTGTTAAAGTTGGTCCTTGAGATGAGTTATCAATTCCAATGTATAGAACATAAAAAATAACAAAATTACAATGAATTTTAACCGATGAACAGTAATTAAAGAACAATAGTAATTCTACATAGATTTGGTTTGGATCTGCCTTATACTCGGAAATTTTGAGTCAACTCTTGTCACTATAAGGACAAGCTGCCAGAATACATACCTTGAGAGAGAGAGAGAGAGAGAGAGAGAGAGAGAGTTAGAGTTTTGGCGGTTTAGGTTCACATTTCATGGTTGGAGCTCACGGATTGGAGATCATGGTTCACATTTCACAACACAAATATAGAGGACCTAGAAGAGTTACCATAATAAAATATAAAATAAACTTGAGTACACTTAGAGTAGGGTACCAAAGGTCATGTGGTCAGATAACAATATAACAATAAAATTAATAAGGTTAAGTCATCATACCAAAGGTGGTCAAGGTACCACACACAATAAGGACGTTAGGACCAAGTAGAAGATGAAATACCATAAGTCAACCAAATTAGGGTCACAACAAGATGGTAAGGAAACCCCCATATCCATAAGACCAAGGTGTACCGTAAAGGTGGAGAAACAACCCCTTTTAGCCATAGGACAAACAAGACCAATGACTTTAATATTTTCTCTCTCTCAAGGTATATTGCCACATATATTTTTATCTCGTTCTATAAGCAAAAGTAAATAACAAAGCTAGATCCATAAAAGTACTATTGTAATAAATTCAAAAATAATTTTCATCTCTTTCAACTTTAACCCTCCACTAGTCACTGCGTTAAAGTTAGTCCTTGAGATGAGTTATCAATTACAATGTACATAACATAAACTACATCAAAATTCTATCAACATTAACTAATGAATAGTAATTAAAGAACAATAGTAATGCTAGATAGATCTGGTTTGGATCTACCTTATACTCAAACATTTGAGTCAGCTCTTTCACTGTAAGGACAAGCTATCAAAATACATACCTTGAGAGAGAGAGAGAGAGATTCAATGGCTTAGGTTCACATTTCACGATTGAAACTCAGTGCTTAGAGATCACGGTTCACATTTCACAACATAGGCCTAATAACCCTAGAAGAGGTACCATATGAGCTTTGGTATCCTACTTTAAGCGTATTAAACTTTACAGTAGAAATAACCCTATGTTGTGTCCAACAAAGATCAATTATGTACTTCTTTCATGCCAAGATACTCCAAGAGTGAAGGTATGAACAATATATATAAACTTGGAAAGTCTTCTAGAATGGTTACTTAGGAAACCATAGGTATTAGGTTGGTTACCATAATAAAACATAAAAATAAAGTTGAGTACACTTAGATTAGGCTACCAAAGGTCATGTGGTCACATAACCATAAAAAAAAAATTAATTAGGTTAAGTCATCATACCAAAGGTGGTCAAGGTACCCCACACAATAAGGGTTCCAGGACCAAGTAGAAGATCAAGGACCATAATTCAACCAAAGGGGTGAGAACAATATGGTAAGGAAACCCCCATACCCACAAGACCAAGGTGTACTGTAAAGGTGGAAAGGCAACCCCTTTTACCCATATGACCAATAAGATCAATGACTGTAATCTTTTCTCTATCTCAAGGTCTATTGTCGCATATATTTTTATCATCACTGTATAAGTAGAAGTAACTAACAAAGCTAGATCCAAAAAATTACTGTTGTAATAGATTCGAACATAATTTTCATCTCTTTAAACTTTAACACTCCACTGGTCACTACGTTAAATTTGGTCCTTGAGATGAGTTATCAATTGCAATGTACAAAACATAAGTTGTAACAAAATTCCGTCAAGTTTAACTAATGAAAAATAATTAAAGAACAATAGTAATGCTAGATAGATTTGGATTGGATCTGGCTTATACTCAGACATATTGTTCCAACTCTTGTCACTCCAAGGACAATTTTTCACAAGTCATACTTTGAGAGAGAGAAGGTTAAAGTGCTATGGGATTAGGTTAGATACACATGGTAACAAATCCTAGTCACCAAGTGAGAATATCTCATTAGGACAACAACAATTAGACTTGGCCAAAACCACAAATAGGAACCCTTAAAGTCATAGCTCCCTTTAGAATAATTAACACCACTGTTAGTACCTTTCATCTAGTGTTTGACATAGTCATAGCTCATATAGGATAGGGCCCCACAGTCATGGTACATCAGTCACATTTCATCATAGAAAGGGACACAACAGTCACAGTCACATAGTCAAGGTCCAGCAGAGAAGTGACACACAATCATGGTCCTCTTTATAAGGTCATGCCCCCAACTTTTAGGAGTTTTACCATTCAAATAAATAAAATAAATTTAAGTGAACTTAAGATAGGGTACACCATAAACAATAGTAAAATTACAATGAAACTAATTCATGGTAATTTAAGAACAATTGCTAAATAGGTCTGGTTTGAATCTACCTTATACTTAGACATATTGTGCCAGCTCTTGTCACTGTAAGGAAACCTCCATACCCACAAGACCAAGGTGTACTGTAAAGGTGGAGAAACAACCCCTTTTACCCATAGGACCAACAAGACCAATGACTTTAATATTTTATCTCTCTCAAGGTATATTGTCGCATCTATTTTTATCATCACTATATTAGAAGAAGTAAATAACAAAGCTAGATCCAGAAAAGCACTCCTGTAATAAATTCAAACATAATGTTCATCTCTTTCAACATTGACACTCCACTAGTCTCTTTCAAAAAATAAAGTTTTGCATCATATTGTGTTAGTATATTATTAGTATTATCATTATATATTAGTATATATATAATATATATTAATCATTATATAAATCATTTACCTTTTTTGTTTGATTACTAACATTCACGATTCCGGTGTTCTCATCTGGCATTTACCATTTCAAAGTTGCAGGTAATCAGTTGGAGCTCACGGTTCACATCTCACAACACAATTATAGCATCCCTAGAAGAGGTAACATATGACATTTCGTACCCTAGTTTAAGTGTATAAAAATTTACAGCAACAATAACCCTAGTTTGTGTCCAACAAAGATCATATCTACACTTCTTTCATGTCAAGATAATCCAAGAGTAAAGTTATAAACATAATATATAAATTTGGAAAGTCTTCTAGAATGGTCACTTAGCCAACCCGAGGTTTCAGAGTGGTTACCATAATAAAAAATAAAATAAATTTGAGTACACTTAGAGTAGGGTACCATAGGTCATGTGGCCACATAACAATAAAACAATAAAATTAATAAGGTTAAGTCATCATACCAAAGGTGGTCAAGAAACGACACACAATAAGGGCGTTAGGACCAAGTAGAATATGAAGGACCATAAGTCAACCAAAGGGGTCACAACAAGATAGTAAGGAAACCCCCATACCCATAAGACCAAGGTGTACCGTAAAGGTGGAGAAACAACCCCTTTTACCCATAGGACCAACAAGACCAAGTAATTTAATCTCTTCTCTCTCTTAAGATATGTTGTCACACATATTTTTTTCATCACTATAAAATTAGTAGAAGTAAATAACAAAGCTAGATCCATAAAAGTACTTTTGTAATAAATTCAAACAAAATTTTCATCTCTTTCAACTTTAACACTCCACTAGTCACTGCGTTTAAAGTTGGTCCTTAAGATGAGTTATCAATTCCAATGTACAGAACATAAACTGTAACAAAATTCCACTGAATTTTAAGCAATTCAGCCAATTACTTAAATGAATTAAAGGTACAATTGTATATAAATTTCCAACATAGTGCTATATGCAAAACAGTAATAGAAATTAAAGATATTGGTTCAAAAGATACAAGTCACATCACAGGTTTAGCATCCCAACAAGGTCAAGTTTGAGTCCTAACAACCCACAAGGATCATAGCTCTATCCAAGCATCCAACAGCCCACATAGATCATGGCTCTATCCCGACATCCCACAGAGATCACATCTCTACCCAAACACCTCATAGAGGTCACAACTCAAGTTCAATGAGCACACACAAGGTCACACCCCAACACAAGACGCATTCAAGAGTCATAGATAGGGTAGGAACAAGCTCAAGGGTCAATGACTAGCAGAACCTTGATGCATTGCATGGAAATTGTGATAAGTTTCACCCCAAAACTGAAACGTATCAAGAAAATCTTGACGCACTTCATCTCTTTTAACTTTTAAAATTTGACCTTTTTATGCCGAGAGGCGCTCTACAGTCCAGTATGAGGGATATATTGCAACGTTATGAGATATATCTTGTAACGTTTGTCGATATTATGTTGTAATGTTTGTTACTAACAAAATAATCAAAAATAGAAATTTTAATTCCCCCAAAATAAATGTCAGCCACAAAAACAACCTAACATGGAGGAGATGTTGTAATAATCCTACCTAACAAAACAATAAAAAATAAAAAAATCAATTATTTGCCAAAAAAATGTCGATCAGAAAAACAACACAATATGGGAGAGATGTTGTAATGTTCCTACCTAACAAAATAATAAAAAATAAAAAATTGAATTATCCGCAAAAAAATGTTGTTCTTGCACATGGTTTTAAAACCATGTGCAAGGCCTCCTAAACAACCCATGGTTTTATTGTACATGATTTAGGAGGGCCTTGCAAATGGTTTTAAGACCATGTGCAATTCTTCTTAAACAACCTATGGTTTTATTGTACATGGTTTAGGAGGGCCTTGCAAATGGTTTTAAGACCATGTGCAAGGCCTCCTAAACAACCCATGGTTTTAGGATGGCCTTGCACATGGTTTTAAAACCATGTATGAGGGAGATGTTATAATGTTCGTTCCTAACGAAATAAAAAATAATAAAAAATATTATATGTCGATCATAAATAATATTAAATATTAATAAAAAAAATATTATATGTCGACCTTAAATAAAAAGATGTGTCTTTTGGTTTGAATCAAAACAATAGATCCTTGAGTGCAATACTTAAGAAGAGGTTTGCACCTCGAGATATTTGATCCCTCTTGGCGCTTGATAGAGCCTAGGATTTGCATCTATGTTGGTTTACCCTGTCTTAAGTTCACTTAAATTAATTTTATGTTTTTTATTAGTAAAACTCCTAAAATATAGGAGTAGTCGAGTGATCTTTCTAGAAGACTGTGATCCGCTCACCGACTGTGTATGCCATCTAGGGCTGGCCTGTGTTCTGTGTGTTCTCTCTAGAGTTGGGGTGGTGACCTTATATAGAGTATAGTGACTGTGTGTCACTTCTCTATTGGAATTTGACTATGTGAGTGTGATTTTTGTGTCCCTTTCCCTGTTGAATTGTGACTAATGTGCCAAGACTGTGGTTCCCTATCTTTGTTGAGATATGAATATGTCAAACCCTAGATGATAGGTCAGTAGTGTTGTTATGTCTGCTAGAGGGAGATTTGACTTTTAGGGTGTTTCTATCCTAATGATATCTTCTTACTTTGTGACTAGGATTTGTTACTGTATGTGTCTAACCTAATCCCATAGAACTTTAACCTTCTATCTCTCAAAGTATGACTTGTGACATCTTGTCCTTACAACTGTACATATGTTAGGATTCCACTGTCATTATTTCTATAATATATTCTATATTTGATTATTCTCCAATAACATGTTGACCATGGGATAAGTTGCATGGAAATTGTGATAAGTTTCACCCAAAAAGTGAAATGTATCAAGCAAATAATGACACATTTAATCTCTTTTAACTTTTAAAAGTTGAATTTTTTACCCTATCTTAAGTTCACTTAAATTTATTTTATGTTTTTGATTGGTAAAAATCCTAAAATATAGGATTAGTTGAGTGATCTTTCTAGAATATGTGATCCTCTCACCGATTGTGTATGCCCTCTATAGGCTAGGCTATGTTATGTGTGTTCCCTCTAGGGTTGGTACTGTGACCTTATGAAGAGGACAATGACTGTGTGTCACTTCTCTGTTGGACTGTGACTGTGTGACTGTGACTACTGTGTCCATTTCTCTATTGAATTGTGACTAATGTACCAAAACTGTAGTGCCCTATCCTTGTTGAGCTATGACTATTTCAAACCCTAGATGATAGGTCAATAGCAGTGTTAAGTCTGCTAGAGGGAGCTATGAATTTTAGGGTGTTTCTATCCTAGTGATATCTTCTCACTTGCTGACTGTGATTTGTTATTGTATGTATCTAACCTAATACCATAGAAATTTAACCTTATATCTCTCAAAGTATGACTTGTGATAGCTTGTCCTTACAGTGACAAGAGTTGGCACATTCTGTATGAGTATACGGTAGATCCAAACCATACCTATTTAGCAATTCTAACCTAATCCCATAGCAATTTATACCTTTTCTCTCTCAAAGTATGAGTTTTGAAAGCGTGTCCCTATAGTGACAAGAGCTGACACAATATGTCTGAGTATAAGGTAGATTTAAACCATACCTATTTAGCAATTGTTCTTTAATTACTATGAATTAGTTTCATTGTAATTTTACTATTGTTTATGTTGTGTCGTATCTCAAGTTCACTTAACAATGATGAAGAAACATACATTACTGACAAGAAATCCAAATAACAGTCAGAGGTATTGTCCCACTTAAAACTATAGTCACAACATGAGTTTGAGGCACCCCACAAGTCACATCCCAATTCTGTGGCATACAAATAGATTAAGGTTCTTATTGGAAACCAACAAGGGTTACAACAGTAATAGGTCAAGGCCTTACTCTAGTAACAATACGAAGTCCTAGATCCAACTCTAGATCGCCCATAAAGGTTACACTAGTACACAATATCACAACTCACTAGAGAAAAGACACAACAGTCATATCCCAACAAGAAAGGTTATCAATAGTCATAACTCGGACTTAGAAAGTTGCCAGTAGATCATGACCTAGTCCTAGAAGACCCAAAAAAAATACACAACCTGGCACAACAGTTACGATTATCCAGGAGAGGTCTAATATAGTCACAGCTAGACCACAATGGCTCCAAAATAGTCATGTCTAGGAAAATGAAAATTACATTTTGCTAAGAAAAGGCCAACATAGTTACATTTAACCTAGAGAGGGTTACCAATAGTCACACCCAACTAGGAGAGGGATAATATAGTCACATCCATCCCATAGTGGCTCCAAAATAGTCACGACCAGGAAAATGACAGACACGTCCTTCTAATAAGAGGCCAACATAGTTACGTTAATCCTAGATATGGTTACCAACAGTCATGACCTAGCATATAAAAGATAAAGAATCCACTGTTTGATCTTAGAAGGTCACGACCCAGCAAGAGATACACCAGAGACTGCCACGACCAAGTCTTGGAAGGACATATAGTCCACATGTTAGCTATAGAGGGTCATGACCCATCAAAGTGGATGTGATAGCATATAAAGGAGCACAAAAAACAACCCTTAAACACATATCTAGAAACACAAGGATGAAGCAGTGAAGCCCTATAAATAGCAGCAAAAACCTTTGCATCAAACATAATAAAAGAATAGATATAAGATGTGTCTTCTTGGATGATATTATAATTAAAGATGATACTTGTATTTATAACCTAAAAGGATATCTATAAGGGTCCTTCACAAGTGGATAGGCATTAGTAGAGACTAAATATGCTCATAGACATCAACTCAACATAATCTCTAAACAACACAACCACAAATGCAAAGTCGGATGCATATGACTCATCAAAGACTAAGAAATCCTTTTGAATATCATCAAAAGATATGTACACATAACATATAATAAGGGAAAAAATTATCAACACATAATTGTGTACAAAAATTTCTCAAAGCCAATTTCACAAAGGCCAAGGGTTTGTCGCATGATTACTTGAATCTAATCAACGCCAAAAGACCTATTTCATTCGCCAAGAAACACAAATTCACCCAAAATCGATAGTGTGAGGGTATTGAATATTCAATACTACCAAGGAAAAAAATAGTGAAATCCATAGAGTTGTGAAGGAACTCACTAGCCAAGCATTGCGAGCATCAAAACGTAAGCACCACCATCCATCCAATTCCATAACCACAAGACAAATGATAGAAAAGACAAGGTGAGGCAAAAAAAGGAAAAGTCGAAGGGCATCACAATCATAGATATGTCATTTGAAAGAAGAAACACAAAGGGTCAAGGAACACATACTAGACAACAAAGTACCAACCAATGAATTTACAAAGGAGGGGATTCCCTAACCAATCCAGAGTGGGCTTGTAAACAAAGCAACAACATGGACTTAAAAATCAAACATTGGTTGAAACCATGCATAGGGTTGAATGTCATTATGCATGTTAAAACCATGAAAAAATCCTAAATGCATGGTTTGACAAGGCCATATTCATAAAGAGTTGAACAAGGAAAATTAGAGATGCCATTAGGGCTTCAAGAGGGTAGTAACAAAGCTTAGGAGGAGCTAAGTCAAGTAAACAAACAATTGAGACAATTGATTAACAACAACAGTCCTACACAATTCACCACGAATATTAGTAATGCAACAATACTACAATACTACCAAAGGAGGCCACCACTATTTAATTAATGACCACCAACCCCAATCAAAACCAAAAATCCATACACATACCATCATCTAAAATATGAAGGGCCCATCAACATCCCATCATTGACATACCACATCCCAACAAAATCCACCAATCCACAGTAAAATTGAATGTCAAAAAGGTGCAAACATTACATAGTCCAAAGCCATCAACCTTGAACCCCAAAGAACTATGTCTTTTGTGTTACCTGTAGACTGTGTTGTGGAGGTAAAAGATGCCAAAACAGCCCATTTCCAGTTGTAACCTAACCTAGAAATTTATACCCATATTTATTAATCCTTTGTTTGTCAATGTCCAGGTCCTAGAGGGTGACATGGAAGGGAATGTACAACAGGCTACAAAAAGGGAGGGATGCCACTGTAAGGGAAATCCTTAAGCGTGAAAGGGGAGGCTTCCACTGTAAGGGAAACCTCAATACTAGACGAAGAGGCAACACACCTGACATGATCACACACACCCTATATTTTAACCTTTGAAAAATAAAAACCGCAGTTCATTCATTCACATCGTTTCAAAATTATATCGCCAATGGGAAAAAAAAGCATTACAACCATTTATAAATTGGTTGATGAAGATTTTACAAAAAACCACGAATTTCATCGTAGATTAAAAAAAACTAGGGATTTCATTGTAAAATCAAACAAATTAGGGATTTGATCGTAAATTCAAACAAATTAGGGGTCCCAATGCTTACATGTTTATCAATGAGAACATAAAACCGTGAACACTTAGCTCCAACTATGAAATGTGAACCATGAGCTCCAGCCAGTGAGCTACAACCGTGAAATGAAAACCATGAGATCAAACCCTTGAGCTCCAACTGTTAAATGTGAATCCTAAGCTCCAACCAGTGAGATGCAACTGTGAAATGCGAATTGTGAGCTCAAACCCTCAAGCTCCAACCGTGAATTGTGAATCGTGAGCTCCAACCCTTGAGCTCCAACCCTTGAGCTCCAACCATGAATTGTGAACAGGGAGCTTCAACCAGTGAGCTGAACCTGTGAAATGTGAACTTTGAGTTCCAACCCCTGAGATCCAACCATGAAATGTGAATCGTGATCTCTAACCAGTGAGGTGCAACTATGAAATGTGAACAGACATCTCCAACCCATGAGCTCCATCTAGTGTGATGCAACTATGAAATGTGAATCGTTAGCTCCAACCGTGAAATTTAAACCATGAGATGTGAACTATGAAATCCAACCATTCAACCGCAACTGAAACTGCAATGGTGAAATGTGAACCATGAGCTCTAACTAGTTACCTGCAACTGTAAAATGTGAACAGTTTAATGGTAAACGTCTAATGAGGATAGTGAATTAGTAAACATTGGTAATCAAACAATAATGATAAATGCTTTATATAATGCTTAATATCTACCTATATATATACTAATATATAATGCTAATGCTAATAATATACTAACAAAATATGATACACAACTTTGAATATTGAATAAATTTTTTATGATATTTTTTAAACAATTATAAATGTAAATACATAAGTAAAAATAATAGTGACTACGATGATGATAATGATGATGAGGGTGATGATGACAATGATGATGATGATGACGATGACGATGATGCTGATGATAATGATGATGACAATGAGGATGGTGATGATGGTGATCATGATGGTAATGATGATGATGATGACAATGTTGGTGATGATGATGCTGATAAAGACAATGAGCATGAGGATGAGGATGAGGATGAGGATGAGGATGAGGATGAGGATGAGGATGATGGTGATGATGATGATGATGATGATGACGATGATGATGATGATGACAATGATGATGAGGAGGAGGATGAAGATGATGATGATGAAAATGACGATGATGACGACGACGACGATGATGATGATGACGACGATAAGGATCATGATGACATTGAGGATGGTGACGATGGGCATATTGATTCCAATTATGAAGATGGAAATGATGGTGATGATGATGATGATAACGAAGATGATGATGAGGATGATGACGACGATGATGATGACAATGATGATGATGATGACGATAATGACGATGACGATGACGATGACGATGATGATGATGATGATGATGATGATGATGATGATGATGATGGTGATGATGACAATGATGAAGACGAGGATGACAATGGTGAAGACGATGATGACAACAATGATGATGATGATGATGATGATGACAGTGATGATGACAATGTTGATGATGATGACTATGACGATAATGATGATGATGATGATGACAGCGATGCTAATGATAATTATGATGACGACGACGACGATGATGATAATGGTGATGTCGATGATGACTATAAAGACAATGAGCATGAGGATGAGGCTGAGGATGACAACGACGATGACGACGATGATGATGGTGATGATGATGACGAGGAGGATGAGGATGATGATGATGACAATGACGATGATGATGATGATGATGATGATGATGATGATGATGAAATGATGATGACGATGAGGGTCATGATGACAATGAGGATGGTGACGATGAGGATATTGATGACAATTTTGAAGTCAACAATGATGGGGATGATGATGATGATAACGAAGATGATGATGAGGATAATGACATCGATTATGATGATGATGATGATGACGATGACGATAATGAAAATGAGGATGAGGATGAGGATGAGGATGATGATGAAGATGATGACGATGATGATGAAAATGATGAAGACGATGATGATAACGATGATGATGATGATGACAGTGATGCTGACAATGTTGATGAGGAGGAGGAGGAGGAGGAGGATCATGATGACTATGTTGATGATAATGATGATGACGATGATGATGATGACAATGAGGTTGGTTATGATGATGATGATGATGATGATAATGGTGATGACGATGATAACAATAAAGGAAAAGAGGATGAGGATGAGGATGATGATGATGATGATGACTGTGAGGACGAGGACAAGGATGGTGATGATGTTGATGATTATGAAGATGATGTTTTAGATGATAATGATGATGATGATGACAATGAGGATGACTATGACTGATCGGTTTGAGGGAAATCAGAAGGGGAAAAAAACACCAACTTTCCCCCTAGGATGCACCTGTGGTATGAATTATCTCAATCCATTTTTATGAGGTGGTGAAACCTTTTGATTTAAATTTAAATTAGAATCAAGTAAAACCAACCAATGATAAATTGAACACAAGAATAATTACATGTTTCCAGCTACTTAAAAAATGCACATCGCAACTTTATTTTTTAAACAGTTATTCGATGTAAGTAACACTAATATTTTTCTAGAACATATCCTATTACATTACACTAATCATGATTAACCCATAACACCTTATGTTATGGTGTTTTTCTTATTTATATTGTTCTCTACATAGATTACTACCTCAATTTTACATGAGCACATAGCTTTAACAATACTTTCCATGGAAAAAAATTTAAACTCAGCCCATTAATTATTTACTAGGTCACACTAATGACTTTTATGTGGAACTGGGGCCTAAATTTCCAAGTTACTGTTGTACTGAAGAAATATTTTTTCATAACACGATCTTATTTTTCTCATTGGCTACGAATGAAAAAAAATAATGCGATAGATGCATTGCTACAATATTTCAAACTATTAGGTTGGAATGCTTGATCCTTGAAACCACCTCTATTCATCTATCATGAGTTTGTTCTAGCACATTCAACATGAAATTCAATATCATAGGCTGACCTCCCACTCCCCATGGGTTCCACACATCAATAACTTTTAGGTTATTTCTAGCACCAACTCTATATTTCATCAATAACTATGTTTTGGTTTTCTTAGTGCATAAAAATATCAACCTCAAATGTATGCACAATTTGGATATCAATCCAGTTTTGATTTTATAAGAATTCATCACAATATGCACCCAATTTTTAAAATAAAATACCTCAAACATAAGTTGAAAATTTAATGACATAATTGGAAAATATGACGACTAGAGTTGGTAATTCGATGACTGTTGTCGAGTTACCGACTATAGTTGGATATCCAACGGATGTTGGAGAAAAAAAAATCATAATTAAGAAGATGAAATTCGACGACATGGTCAATTTCGTCGAATTTTCGTGTCGAAATTTGGGTTCAAATTTTGTTGTGGAATGAGACAAGGAAAATATTGAAGTGTATTAGATATGATAATGGAGGTGAATACTGCAACAAGGAGTTTGATAGTTATTGTTCATACCATGGTATTCGTAGAGAGAAGATAGTCCCAGGAACACCACAAGAAAATGGTGTGTTAGAAAGGATGAATAGGATGATCATGGAGCGTGCAAGGTGTATGAGATTGCATGCAGGTTTTCCCTTACATTTTTGGGTTGATGATGTAGATACAATTTCTTACTTAATAAACAGAGGGCCTTCAAGTGCTTTGGATGGTGGAATTCCAGAGGAGGAATGGACAAGTAAAAGGGTAAACTACTCATTTCTGATAACTTTTGGTTATGAATCATTTGTCCATATTGATAAAGAAAATAAAACAAATATTGAGGCCAAATCCAAGAAATGCACCTTTATTGGATATGGCATTGATGATTTTGGCTATCGCTTATGGGATTATGAAAATCACAAAATCATTAGGAGTATATATGTAGTATTCAATGAAAAGGTTATGTACAAATATCAATTGCAGGGAAATAAAGAGAAAAAGGAAAACATAGAGTACATAGTGCTTGATGAAATCAAAGAAAATGAAATTCCAAAGGTACTAGAAAATCAAGAACAACAACAGGTACCTAAAACTCTCGCAAATGTAAGAAGATATACTAGGTTAAGTAGACCCCCTAAACGATTCTCTCCTTCATTGTATTATGTATTAATGACTGATTATAGTGAACCAGAATGTTATGAAGAGGAAATGCAGGTAGAAACTAGAAAGAAGTGGGAGCAGGGAATGAATGAGGAGATGGACTCATTGGTAAGAAAACAGACTTGGGATTTGGTTGAGTCACCTGCAGGTAAAAGAGCATTGCAAAATAAAAGGGTTTACACATTGAAGGAAGAATATGGAGGAAAGAAGAAATACAAGGATATACTTGTTGTAAAGGGGTTTACAAAAAGCAAAGGTATAGAATTTGATGAAATATTTTATCTTATTGTTAAAATGACTTCAACTAGGAATATTTTATGTCTCATGGTAATAGAATATTTGCATCTTGAACAACTATATGTAAAAATTGTATTTCTCCATGGGTATTTGGAGGAAGATATTTATATGAAGTAGCCATAGGGGTATGAGATCAAAGGGAAGGATAATTTGATTTGCAGGATGAAGAAGGGCTTGTATGGCCTGAAGCAAGCTCCAAGGCAGTGGTATTTTAAATTTGATAAGTTTATGACAAAACAGGGTTATAACAGATGACATTTTGACCACCGTGTTTATTTCAAGAGGATAGATAATGGAAGATATATTATCTTGTTATTATATGTAAATGGCCTTCTTGTTGTAGGGTCGAACATGCAAGATATAATTGTGCTCAAGAGGAAACTAGTTAAATCATTTGGGATGAAGGATTTGGGTGCTGCAAAGAAAATACTTAGTATGAGAATAATAAGAGACAAGAAAAATCAAAAAATGACATTTTCTCAGTGTGAGTACATAGAAAAGGTGTAGGAAAGGTCTAGAATGAAAAATGCAAAACCATTTAGTACACCTTTGGCCAACCATTTCAAACTAAGGATATGTGTCCCAAGACACTGAAGGAGATAGAATACATGTCTAGGGTTCCCTATTCAACAACAATTGGCATCTTGATGTATGCCATGGGGTTGACAAGACCATATATTACACATGTAGTGGGAGTTGTTAGCAGGTATATGAACAATCCATGTAAAGAGAATTGGAAGGAATTATAGTGGATTCTCAGGTATTTGAGATTTACTGCTTTTCATGCATTATGTTTTGGAGGTTCAGACACTATTCTATAGGGATATGTTAACATGAATATGGAAGGTGATAAAGATAATAGGAGGAGCACAATAGGGTATGTTTTTACTATAGGTGGAACATCAATAAGTTGGATTTTGAAACTGCCAAAGGTTGTTGCACTTTCAACAATGGAAGCATAGTATGTTGTTGCTACAAAGGCTAGTAAAGAGATGATTTGGTTGCAGAGGTTCATGGAGGAATTGGGTAAGAAGCATGATACTAACAGGTTGTACATTAACAGCTAGAGTTATATTCATCTTGTAAAGAATCCAGTATTCCATTCTAATACTAAACATATACAACTCAAGTACCATTTCATAAGATATGTTATGGAAGATGAACTGTTAAAGTTGGAAAATATACATACTAGCTAGAACCTTGAAGACATGTTCACAAAGGTAGTACTAGAGAGAAACTGAGTTCATGCTCAGTTTTTATTGGCATTCAATCATGAAGGTGAAGATGATAAATTTTCCAGGTCCAAGCTTCAGAGTATAGTCCAATAAGTGCAACAGCGGTGGATTTGTTGTGATCAATATCCAAGTGAGAGAATGTTGGTTATGGAGCCTGATCTTCCTGATTTAGAGATGTTATTGTTTCAACTGTGTTTGGATCCTAGCACCTAACGGGGGGTGTGGGGGGATTTATCCCCCTACTACAGTCGTAAAGGGGGTCCATGGGGGGCGGCAACTATTATGAGATCCCCCTTGGTGAGGGTTTGGGGGAAACAACCCTATAGAAAAAATTTAGGAAAAAATGCCTTGTAAAATGTTTTAATTTCAAAGTCATGACTTGGTCAATAATGGGTGATTTGCAGGCCCATGGTTTTGGGAATCCTGTGGTATTTTCCCATGGTATTCCCTTTATAAAAGGAAGCCATTGTAATATGATTATGTATTTTATTGTAGCATTAGAAAGAGATCTCTGTGATTGTGTGAGAGAGTCTGTGAGAGAGTGAAGAGGAAGTTTAAGTGGGTGTATTGTAGGTTGTATCCCTTCATTTTAATGGACAATATAATAATAAATAACTGACAATTTCTGTGTGGACGTAACCCATCTTAGGTGAACCACGTTATATTGGTGTCTCTCTTATAATGTGCTAATGTGTTTTATATTTTCATCTTTTTATTGTTATTGCTCTGCGATCATGTTTTCTAACACATTATACGTTATCGACCTTCCTCTTGGGTCATGGATAGCAACAAATGAAAACCCCCTTTACCTCGAACCTTTGAGTAAAATACATGTTAACATTGGCTTAGAGGAACATATGACTATGTCCCTGGCTCAAGTAATCTTGTATTAAGCATGGTAAATCCATTAGCATGTTCAATAATAGTACTATCAGGATCACGTTGATTCAATCATAGCTCGATACCATTTGACAATGAACATAAATAATTTGAAGGATATAAAGTTACACTCAATAATGTCATCCGTACCCATAATATCGATTTTTTTAGACTTTTGAATGTCTGTCACTTCTAGAGGAAACATTAGTCGCCTCAAATTCTGCAGTAATCCCATAATCAAATGTTTTCTTTGTTTCATCCAACTTTTTGATTCAAAATTTACGGTTGTTGCACCACATAGACTTATGGTGTTTCACCTACAATATGTCAAACACGTAAAAATTGCATCGTCAATTTAAAATTAACATATTTATGCTTGGAGAGTATGCAAAGAAGAAAAATCAACTTATACATCAATATAATTGAAGATAATTAAATAATATGGGTGATATATATGCTTTCATGTTAGCCCCGAGGGGTAACTCCATTGGTTGGTTCAATTATCACGAATCCAACTCTCTGGGTACTTCAGGGTTAAACTCCCAAAATTGGAGTTGATAGGGAGAGACCCATTTGGGTGCCCCCTTAGAATTATTACTATGGATGTAGCAATCCCTGAACTCTATTCTCAAGGATCTGAACCAGGTGAAAAAATGTGCTTTCTTGTTTATCTTTTAAACCATATGCTAAATCAATTTCCCTTTGTGAAATATTTGTATCTCCATTGTGATGAGATTCCTTAACCAACTAAGCCACACCTTCTCATGATAATGCGAGACCAAATTGTATACATTGTTAAATCCATACCATTCATCCAATCAAAATTATTTGCAACATATAAATGTAGTGCATCCTGCTCTCAACCAACTGTATGAAAACAAAATTACAATTCACAAATGTAGAATTAGTTCCCATAGTATACCTTTATAATTGATGCATATTAAAGATTAAAACTTAAATAAGTACGATATATACATAAAAAACAAAATTCAAATGTATTATAATTAATCTCCACCATCCAATAATTACCTTTCACTTTCTTCATTCTACCTTTCCTCATTAGTCTCTCCCCTTTGAATTTTTTAATTGATTTGGGATCCCAAATGTGATTTAAGTCCATTTGTGAAGCTAATTTAGGAATATATTAACTAATATATACCATGGTTTGGTATACCATAGAACCCTCAAGACGTGATCTTTATCTAACCAAATCCTTCAAAAGTTTCAAGTGCCTCTCAACCATCCACATTGACCTTGTGTGTATAGGACCACGCATTTCAATCTCCTCAACTTAGTGTATAAGGTAGTGGTATTCTGCATTGAAAATGTCTAAGGTAGATACTTTTGCATTTCACACATTAGACGAGGAATTTGTCTCCTCCAATAATTATATCTTATTTATGGATTAATTTAGATGTCAACCATCAACAATTGATGCAATCAAATCACAATATTTAACAAAAATATACAGTATTGTACATAACAAGTAAAACAAATGTCAAATATGAGTTCTAAAGCAAGTTAAACAAACACTTTATGCATGCAAAATTTCGCTACTTACCTCAAGTATTTTCCAATATCATATATAACTTGTTTGAAATTGTTGTCAAAGTTGTCTGAGAGAGATAGGGGTAAAACAAACTGTAACAATAAAATCATTTCATTATTTTTTTCTAAAAGTATACAAAAATCACCAACAACATGTAGTATACAAATATAGCACTATATATAGCAGAATAATTACCTTAATGAAGGTATTTCAATCATGCAACTTACCAATGGATGATATTCATGTCCCACTTCAACGTGTCCATGCTCCATACAATATATTTTAGATGATGTTATATTTATTCTTCTCTTGTTAAATCCCCTCCATTTACTACAAGGACAATAAAATTTCCCATCACCCTTTCTTTTCACTCCAGCTCACAATATAACAAGTAATTCTCAACTTTGTTCTGGAGGAATGTTATGTGACATTTTCCTTTACCAAGCTTGAGTGATGATTATTGATCTTAAAAAATCAAGCTCCAAACTTCAATTATTTGTAATGATAACAACAGATAAAATAATTCTGGTCTTTTGCACAAAAAATAGTCCCTCCAACCTCCACAAATTGTCTTTACTATAACAAAAATGTCAGAATATTTCTAACATTTCAATTTTTTTTAGAGTATTTTCCGTCGGATATTTGACAAACATAACCATATGACAATTGGAGTAATAAATATCGAGGTTAATTTAGTCAAAAGTGCAACAAGAAAATAATTATAATATCTTCTAAAGTCGTCAAAAAGACGACGTATCTTTTCCTAACCATCTACAATCTGACAAAAATTGTATGGGTGTTGGAAATCTGACCATGGACTTCAGGGGTAAATTGCAAAAAACTGAAGAAATTTTCAAATTCAATAGTTAATATCCGACGATACAACCAATTTTTTTTGGTATCATTGGAGAATCTCGTCAAATTTTGTGTTCAAATGTAGTTGTGTGCCTATTATGAATGATCTGATACCTCCTACCATGGTAAAAAATCAAGTGGGTGATATAGAAATGACACGTAGGAACACTTCTATATGCTCATTTTTTGAAAAGTTTGAAGCCAAAACAACTATATTTTTTATCCTAAGTTGACCAACATGTCTCTTTTATTGAATCAACTGAGAGTTCTAGTGATCCAAAGTATGATATCAATACCACTCAAAACATCTCTACTAGGAGATACAAAAGGTTATAAGAGTTGAGAGAAAAAATTTCCATGTACACACCAAAGTCAATTCAATCGTTGGAGGGTACCAATGACTTCTCTCTTCCTATCCATTTGAAAAGTAAATACCAAACTTCTTATGATCATGCTTTGAATGGAACTTGGTCATCTTGTCTACATGTCCCTGATGTTGGAAATGAATTCTCATTTTGTGGTAATGATTATATTATTTCCAAGTCTAAAATCAATGTAGAAATTCTTGGGTTATTTATCCTTTCACATGTATTAATTCCTCCTGTTAGTGCCAGAAATTGTTCTTAGACTACAAAAGAACAAGCCAACACAATCTCAATAAACACAATTAAGTAAAATGGGTCTTTTTAGGGTTTTGGTTGTATAGTTTGTAGACAAGAGGGAAGAAACTTCATGAAACTAAATAAAACACTAAATCATGTACATTTGAAGGACTGAGATGCATAACATATAGAACATAAACCAAACACAATAATCACATCACTGAATTCCACCCACAGTTAACAAGCATTTCATGCATAATAACCTTAAACAAGAAATGAGAATATCAACTGAGTGATTAACACAAATCAGAAATGAAACCAGTCAAAATTCTAAATAGGTCTTATAATTGCATATATTTCATAATTCAGTCATCAAAAACACATAAGAGTTTTTACACTTAGCTCATAAACCACAGCCTAATAGCCTCCCCTTGCAACAAAAATCGAACCCTTGGTCCTTTCCCAAACTTACATTTATCTTGTTCCTTCAAAAACAGTTACATAACTGAACCAAAACTACTTTTAGGTAATCTATCGAATTGTTCAATATAAACTATCATTATACAAAAATGAAATAACTTTTTCAAACTAACTAATACTGCTCTTCTTAAAGTACTTTTACAAGTCTTTTGTTGCCTCTGCTAAAAGAGCAATTCCCTCTAAAGCCTGGGTTTTCCTTCTGGCTTTCTGGTGATCTAATTCCAAATCTGCAACTCTTTTTGTCAGCTCCTCATTCTACTGTGTCAACTCTTGAATAGTTTGTTTTAATTATGTAAACAAGCTCTCTGTCTGTATATTTATTTTTAAAACCTCTTTAGAAACTGAAATCAATTCCTGATAGTGACTATTTACTTCTTCCAAATCTTCTCTCAGTCTTTTATTTATAGTCACTAATCCTTCATTGCTTTCATGCAGGTACTCAATTTGATGCTTGTATTTCTTAATACTCCTCTGCAAATTTTCATTTTCAGAGTCAATGCATTTTCCTTCTAATACTGGCTGCATTCCTTCAAGTATCCAAGGGATTTTCAGCTTCCTAAAAATTTATTCATCTTCTTCCATATGCTCTATCAAGGTCATAGGAATTTCTATATACTCTTCAGCTTCAATACTGCACTGAGCTGATTTCTCAGCCACCTCTCCTTTCTCTATAAAAGAGCTCTTTAAATCATTTTGATGTTGTTCTAGAATCATCTTCTTTCGAACCTCCATGAATATTTTTGAGATCTTGGTATCAGTGAAAATTGGTTTATTTTTTGAAACTATTTGTTCTTTACCCTTCATAACCTTTTTATTTTCATCTTCATTGTCTTCTAATTTCTCCTGAGATGAAGAATCTTCAATTACTGTAATCTTATTTTCAGCTAGTTTAGGGTTTAACAGCTTCTTCATATTTAATCTGAGAATGTTCTTTGGCCTTGTCTTGGGCCTCCAAACTTCTCCAACCTCTCCTAACATTTTCAAAACTTTCCCTTGATGTGTAATAGAAGCTAGTTCAACAAATTTCATTTTCTTCCTTCGTGACATTGTCTCTTCTTCAGCATGTGTATGTATATCTTGTTTGATATGAACCCTAGTTTCATCAAATAATGACCTTTCCTCTTCTTCAGAGAGTACTATAATAGGAACCTATTTCTGCTCTTTTACATCTTCCTTTACACCTTGATTCAATTCTACAGATAAAGCATCTTCTACAGGATCGATTTCCTTCACTTCTGACTTTGAAACTTTGTTTTCTTCAATATTAATTTGTCATTCAATTTCAATGTTTTCATCTTCTTGGTTCAAATATTTTCCCGGTTCACTACCTTCTTCATTCTTGACTGTGACTTTCTTTTTAAGTTTCTTGATCAAATTCTGACCTTTATCTAATTGTCTCTTATGAGACTGCTCTTCCTTCTCTATTTGGAAACCAGACCAAAATAGGAAATATTCCCATGTCTTCTCTCTTTTCTGAAGTACGGTTCTTATGACTAGTTTTATAAGCCCATGATGAAATACTTATTGTTTGGTGTGATCTTGATGTTCTTTCACCCTGCTAGACATCTTTTGTAAACTTTTCAAGAAGAATAATGGGAGACTCATTTTGGATCCATGGTTGAGATGTTGCAAGAATCTAAAATGATACTTAAAAACAAAAGCAAATATCCCTTCACAAGTGATATAACTTTGTAGGATTTTGAAAGGCTCTATCCATTCTGGTTTAAATTTTTGAATAGGTACTCCCTTTCCCCAATCTGCTACTACATATGGAAGTAAATATTTCTGAGCATCAAAAGTGAAAGGCACTTTTTTAAACCAGTATTCACCCTCATCTAAAATCCCTGTAGCTTCTGCTAACAATTCCCTGGTCGGCTTAAACTTCAAAGTATCAAAAGTCACCATATCCTTATCCAAACATTGACCAAATTTATACGAGACTTCTGAGTGATATCCTTCAATTCTTTCAAAAAACACTAACTACCCTGCCTCTGAAAACAGTTTTGCACAATCTGGAAAAGTTTGAACCCAACTCATGTCTGAAGGTTCTGCTCTATTGGTCTTACCACTTCTTTTCATTTTGAACAATTGTCAAATTGCTTCTGTCAATAAAACAAACTCTAAAACTCTTCAAGTCTTGACAATCTGACAGACAATGCTATATTGGGAAACCTAAAACCCCAAACTGAACTCTCTCGTTTAAACTGATAAATGCCTTAATTCCATTGATAGAGAATTCATCATCTAGTATGAATTAGGTTTATATACTAACAATCTTCATTCAATTCCATCATTAATCCTTTGCTTAGTAAAAACCCAAATTCATAGACTTTGATATCAATTCGCAGCCTACCTGTCAAAGTGATGAATCCAAGTGCTGAAATCGTGCTTTCTTGACTGTAAGGTGTCGAATTGCATTCCTCAATCTTCTCTGACTACTACAATAAGTCCAAACAATCGCTCCTCAAAGCCCTAGATTTGCGACCTGTTTCAAAATTTGACTACACACTGCTAATTCTTCGCCATGAACTTCATCTATTCTTCGTGCACTTCATGGGATACGAAATTCAAGGCAAATTTGTCTCATCATGTTTAATCATTATTATTCCATCACTCTGCAACAGACCACCACGACTCGCCCTCATGATGATTTGCTTCAAAGATTAACACCTGTCACAATGATCATTCTAGAGGAAACACATATCAAATCCATCAACCAAGTATGAATGACCTCTCATGTGTGAGAATTTTAAAAAATCTGAACCAAAAATGATGATTTTTGAACTGCGCGATTTTCTTGAGGCGCATGTGTGTAATTTTTCCACGATTGCGCTACAAGAGAGTTTGCTTTAATGATTTTCAAAAATATAACTCATGATAATGGTTTAACCTTGGTTAAAGAACCTTGATCAAGACTTTATGCTATTTTTTAAGGCCTTTTAATTCATATAAACATTCTATAAGTCCTCTAACTATGAATTCTAATAAATCAAACCAAAATTTGAAAAAAATAAGACTATGAAATCTCTTAAATATAAACATGAAAATTAAAGGAAAAGATTAAAACTAACCTAAAAACTAAATATTTAAAAAGAAATGAACCAAACCAAGCTTTAAATCACAAATAAATGCAATAAAAACGAGAAGCAAAAATATGCTATAACATCTGCCTCCTGTTATGGCATGAAGACCTCCCTGCGAGGCTTCAAGAACCTGTAGATCAGTGCCTTCTATGTTGCTGCCTGCTAGTCTGCAAAATTTCGATTCGGTCATGGAGTCTTTATTCTGTTTTTCACATTGGTATATACAATGAAATTCCAGTATCCATCTCAAAAACTGTAAAAATGCTTGAGGAATCGTCCATTAATGGGATTAGACAATTCCTCACCATCCAAAGTCTGTAGAACAAAAGTATTGTTTTCTAGAATCTTTGATACCATGAAAGGACCAAACCAAAGATTATCAAACTTGCCATGCTTTCCTTTCTTCTCCTTTCTAGCATCCCACCTCGAGACCATATCTCCATTTGAAAAGGTAATCTCCTTGATTTTTCTATCAAACCTTTCTCTAACCTTTGTCCTGTAAAGTTGAGCTTTTTCCTCTACTGTTTCACGTTTCTGCTGTAACTCTATCAATGCATAAATTCTTCTTTGCATATCACTAGGTTCTTCCTAACAATATTGAAAAAAATTCATCACCGGAATACCCAGTTGGATAGGAAATACTGCATCAGTACCATATACTAATTGGAAAGGAGAAGTTCCAATTACCTTTTTAACTGTTATTCTGTCTGCCCACAATGCATATTTTAACATTGAATCCCATAATCGTTTATTTTGCTTCAATAACTTCCTGATGCTCTGAATAATATTCTTATTAGATGACTTAGCTAACCCATTTCCCTGAGGATAATAAGGTGTTGAGTGTTTCAGAATAATCCCATTCTTTTCACAGAATGCCACCATAGCTTTAGATTTAAAAGCTTGAGCATTATCAATCAATAATTTTCTAGGACATCCAAACTTGCTAAGAATATTTTCTTGAATAAACTCTATCATCACCTTATCTGTTGCATTTCTCATGGTAATGGCTTCTACCCATTTGGTAAAGAAATCTATGGCAGTCAAAATCCATTTATGCTTTATGTTGCCCTGAAGAGGAAGGATTTATCTCTCCTATGAAGTCCAAACCCCACTACTGAAATGGGGCATTTACTGCAATTGACTTTAATGGTAATGACAGCAAATTTTTCTTACCAACAAACTTTTGATAAGGGATACCTGCTCTTACCTGCTGATATACCTTCGAGAATAAGGAAGGCCAATAGTATCCATCTCTTAGAATTTTATAAGTTGTTGCCTTCCAATACTTATGTCCCCCATAAGCCCCTTCATGTGATTCAGATATTACTTCTTCAATTTCTGGCTTATTCAAACATCTAAGTAAAATACCCCCTGTATCTTTCCAAAACAGTTGTTCTATCAAACAATAATTAGTAGTTTTCAACTTTAATGACCTAGCAGCTTTCTTGTCTAGATGTTCTGAACATTGTAAGTACAAAAGAAGTGTACAATATTTGCATACCATGTGGATTCTACATAGTGGTCCATAATCCTTTCTTTCTCTTGCTCTGCTTGAAATTCTTCCTGTGCCGGTTGTTCTTCCATGAGATGTAGACCTAAAGCTTGGAAATTTGAATCAGCTAACAATTTATCCAAACCTTGTCCCTTTACTAGCTTTGTAGGTCTAATATCCACATCATATTCCATTATTTTTGGAATCCACTTCCCTCTTTTTCCCTCACTGTCAGGTTGAGTCAAAACATCCTTAATGGTAGCATTAGGAACATAAGCATTAACCTTGGAATGCAAAACATAAATTCGGAAAAACTTCAATGCTTTTACCAATTAGTAAGCATGCTTCTCTAAAGTGTTGTATTTTAGCTCTGAGTCTCTGAGAGTCTTGCTAAAAAATGCAATTGGCTGTTCAAGACCATCCCTATTCTTCTGTAATATAACAGCAGCCAATGTATCCTCAGATGCAAAAGAAAAAGTTAAAAATTCCTTTGTAAAATCAGAACTTACTAATACCGGTGCTTCTGTAAGAGCCATCTTAATCTTTTCAAATGAGTTTTTTGCTTCTGCAGTCCACTTGACCTCCTGATCCTTCTTCAACATAGTTGTAATCTATTTGATGTTTTCAGCGAAATTTGGTATGAACCAACGCAGAAAATTAATTTTACCAATAAAAGATTGTACATCCTTCTTGCTCCTTGGTAAAATTATTTTCAAAATTGCTTTCACCCTTTCCGGATCAATCCTTATGCCATCAGCTGAAACTAAATGACCCAATAACTTACCTTCTTGTACAGCAAAATGTGATTTTTTTGGATTAAGAGATAAACCATATTTTCTGCATTTCAGAAAAGTTTGTTTTAAGTGTTTTAGATGCTCATCATCAGATTGTGAAAAGACTGTAATATCATCTAAGTAAATCACTACAAACTTATCTCTTTCCCCTACAAATGCTATGTCCACAACTCTTTGAAAAGTAGCTCCAGCATTCATTAATCCAAAAGGCATTTTGTCGTACATGAAAGTACCCCAAGGTGTAGTAAAAGCTGTATTTTCTCTATCATCAGGGTGCATGGCAATTTGATTATATTATGAAAAACCATCAACCATAGAAATTCTTTGTGCACCAACTACCTTCTGCAATATTTGTTCTATTTTTGGCAAAGGATAATTATCCTTCAATGAAGACCTATTCATATTTTGAAAATCAACACACAGTCTGATTTCACCGTTCTTTTTCCTGACATGAACTAAATTGGCTACCCATGAAGAATATCTGAGAGGAACTATAATCTTAGCATCTAACAACTTTTTAACTTCCTTTTCTATAATGGGAAACAAAGCAAGATTTATCCTCCTTAATTTCTATCTGAAAGGTTTAACATTTGGTTTTAATGGTACTTTATGTTGTATAATACTTGTATCATATGTCTTCAAATCTTCGTATGACCAAGCAAAAACATCAACATACTCTTTTAACAACTTGATGTACTTGTTTCTCTGCTCTGTCATGAGTGCCTTTGAAATCTTCACCATTCTAGGATGTTCAAGGATGCCAATATTACAGTCCATTACATTTTCTTCTGAAGACTATACAACTGGTTTTAAAGGTGTATCATCCTTTGAAAATATTCTCTCTAAAGGCACCGGACACTTAGGAATGAAATTAATTTTAAGTTCAATAATCTTGTGACCTGTAATCTCATTTTCTGCAACACCTTCAAACTCTTCAACCTCATCATCTTGTTCTTGATCAATTAAGGAATTGGAAAACTCATGTGTCAGCTCTAAAAACCTTTTTATTTCAATATCATCTTCAAAAAATTTCCATTACTTTACATTATCAGGCACATAAGGTCTATACCTAACCTCAATAGGATACTTTAGCTGTGTTGTTTTAGGAATCCTGAAATGTGTGGCTACTAGGGCAAGAGAATCGACATTTTGGTTATGATCCCTAGGAATATAAGTGATATTAAAAGCCACAAAGTAATTTTCTATCATATCCCATACTTCATTACGATCCACTTTTAGCAAATATTGTTTTACTTGATAGTTGTTCCTTACTTGCTGAACAACCAACTTGGAGTCGCCATACACAGAAATCTGTTGAATACCTAAATCTTTTGCAGCTTTCAAGCCTAACAACAAAGCTTCATATTCTGTAGTATTATTGGTGGTAATAAATTCCAATTTATACATTAACCTTATTTCTTCACCACCAGGAGATATTAGAAGAACCCCTACTCCAGTACCTTCTTTGCATGATGATCCATCAAAATACATTTGCCAAAGTTCATCTTCTTGTTCCCTAGTGCATTTGACTGATTTTTCTTTTTCAACCTGTAATAGACCAGCAGTATCATTATCATCACTAAAATGCAACATACAAGTACCCAAATCCTTTTCAACAGCATACGAGGGATGATTTGTAGGGTTCTTGTCATCAGTCACAATATAAGTAAATTGTAACTCTCTATATAACCTTCTGTTTTCACCTCCAAATACAGGAATGGTGGCATATGTTAAGTCCATCTGTAGAGTTCCACCAACCTTCTTGGCCCAAGATCTAGAGAGGAGCAATCCAAACTTAGGTGTAATGTCTGCTACTACTACATCTATAATCACACTCTCCATTGGTAGCTGAGCTAAACTAACCACCATATCCTTTATCACTCCTAAACATTTTACAACTCGTGAATCAAAAGCATACAAGTCATGATAAAGTTTTGTTATGCTCAAACCTAAAGCCTCCATGACAACTTTTGGCATTAGGCTATGAGATGCTCATGAATCCAAAAGGCAATTATGTATCATCTGCTCATGAAGGGTTAGTGTGATGTAAAAAGGAGGAGATGCACTTGCCTCATTTTCAGTTTTTTCTGCCAAAGCTAACCCAATAAAAATTTTAGGACTTTCCTCTTGTAAATTCACTGTGTCAGAGGGAAGTTGACTGTTTGTTAAACCAATCATTTTCAGAACTGAATTTTTGTAAGAAGGATTCTTCATCAACTCAGTGAAAGGCATAGGGATCTTGATTTTGCATAATTCACTTTCAAGGTTGACATTCTGCATACTTTTATTCACCTCTTCAACTTCAACATTCTTCTTTTGTTTATCCTGATTTTGTTTTTTCTCTAACACTGGATCAAACTGTTGTTTAGGAGGCAAAACTACATTTTTCTTAGGAATTTGAACTACTTGCTTTGGCCCTGATCTTAAACTTAAGGTTTTCTTTGGCTCAATCTGATATGTATCAGCAATTACACCAGTCACTTCAAGATTCAAATCATTTTCTGTTTCAAACACATCTACATCATAATATTCCGAGTTTAAAAAATATTCTTCAGTCACAAAACCTCCAGTCAACTGTTCTCCAAAATAATTCATATCCTTATTTGGATCCTCAAAGAACTCTTCCTCTTCTATTTCCTATTCATTAGCTACATTATTCTAAAGTGGTGGTGGCACTTTTTTATCCTGATCTTCTCTCTTTTCTCGTTGTATATCATTGTTTCTTCTCTCTCTAGGAATGAAACCAGGTACAAACTGTCTTCTAAATTGGTTTGGATTATTAGGGTTTCTGTCTCCCTCTTGAACAGGTTTATTTGAATTTTTCTCTAATTCCAACGTGTTTAGTTTTGTTGTTAGGATTTTCAGTAACTTAGCCATCTCATCAATTTTACCTTCTGCAGAGTGGGATGTTGAAACCCCTGGAGCTTCCTCTTTCTTACCCTTCCTGTCATATATCTGTTGAGTTGTATTTCCCTTCAGTCTATTAGAAGCTAATATATTAGAATCCACTTCTAGTACTGACTCCTGCATGTTAAGTAAAGTAACAGGTCTTCTTTCTCTCAAGAGTAGGGAAAACTCATGATCAGAAGCATTGTCATAAGTGAGTTTTGCAGAAGCTTCTGAAGGTTTAATCTCTGCAGGGATTCTACCATACATTTTATTGAACCTCTTCAAAAAATCAGCTATGGTTTCATCCTTATTTCTTCTAAGGGATCCAAACTCAATAATGTAATATGTGTGATCTTTGGTATCACCCCACTGTCTCAAGAAAAGATCATGAAGCTCTTCTATTATAGTAATAGAATTTGTAGGTGACTCTCTGAACCATTTTATGACCTCTCCATCAAGACTCTGTACGAACATCCTCATCCACACATCATTTGTATCAACATTCTGATTATCTGTATAGCTAAGAAATGCATCCCAATGCTCCTCAGCTGTGGTTTCACCTTGTCCATTAAACCTAGGAAAGTATTTTTGGTAATCACCCCCAGGAAGTGCATTCAAAGGCTAAGGAAAAACTAGAGGTGCATACCTAGCTGCCACCATTTGGTCCATCATGTCTAATGGATAATTTTGGGCTGCCATCTTTAAGTTGATTGGTTTAAATGATGGAAAGACTTGACTAGAACTTGGCTGAAACAGAGTTTTACCAACTTTGAGGTGAAATAAAGGGACTTTTCCAGGAGATATAGTCTTCTCTTTCTTGAAAGATTGAGGATCGGTAAAAACTTGAAAATTACTAACATTGATTATAGGTTTTAACCAGGATGAATCTTGTTCTTCTCCCTTCAAAACAGAAAAAGGTGATGATATGTCTAGTTGATCAGGGTTACATAGGCTGGTGATGACTAAGAACTTTTGATTTTCCTAGCTGTTTTCAATATCTGTTTTGGGTCTCAAACACCCAATTGTAAAGGTGAACTAGGTCTATTTCTTGTTCCAACTCCTTTAGTAGCCACTGTGAAATACTGGTGAAAAGTAGTCTTTTGAAATTTGTTGGTTTAAGTTCACCTCTCAAAACCAGTGAAATGACGAGTAACCCAGGGAAAGTAGGCTTTTAGCTTCATCCCCAGCAACGGCGCCAAAGATGTTAGTGCCATAAATTGTTCTCAGACTACTAAAGAACAAGCCAACACAATCTTAATAAACACAATTAAGTAAAATGGGTCTTTTTAGGGTTTTGGTTGTACAATTTGTAGACAAGAGGGAAGAAACTTCATGAAACTAAAGCAAACACTAAATCATGTACACTTGAAGGATCGAGATGCATAACATATAGAACATAAACCAAAGACAATAATCACAGCATTGAATTCCACCCATAGTTAACAAGCATTTCATGCATAATAACCTTAAATAAGAAATGAGAATATCAACTAAGTGATTAACACAAATCAGAAATGAAACCAATCAAAATTCTAAATAGGGATTATAGTTGCATATATTTCATAATTCAGTCATCAAAAACACATAAGAGTTTTTACACTTAGCTCATAAACCACAGCCTGATAGCCTACCCTTGCAACAAAAATCGAACCCTTGGTCCTTTCCCAGACTTACATTTATGTTGTTCCTTCAAAAACAGTTACATAACTGAACCAAAACTACTTTTAGGTCATCTATCGAATTGTTGAATATAAACTATCATTATTCAAAAATGAAATAACTTTTTCAAACTAACTAATAACGGCTCTTCTTAAAGTACTTTTACAATTATTTTGCTGCCTCTGCTAAAAGAGCAATTCCCTCTAATGCATGGGTTTTCCTCTTGCCTTTCTGGTGATCTGCTTCCAAATCTGCAACTCTTTTTTTCAGCTCCTCATTCTGTTGTGTCAACTCTTGAATAGTTTGTTTTAATTCTATAAATAGGCTCTCTGTCTGTCTCTTTCTTTTTAAAGCCTCTTTAGAAACTGAAATCAATTCCTGATAGTGACTATTTACTTCTTCCAAATCTGCTCTCAGTCTTTTATTTGCAGTCACTAATCCTTCATTGCTTTCATGCAGGTACTCAATTTGATGCTTGTATTGCTTGATAGTCCTCTGCAAATTTTCATTTTCAAATTCAATGCATTTTCCTTCTAATACTAGATGCATTCCTTCAGGTATCCAAGGGGTTTTCAACTTTCTAAAAATTTCTTCATCTTCTTCCATATGCTCTATCAAGGTCATAGGAATTTTTGAATAATCTTCAGCTTCAATACTGCACTGAGATGATTTCTCAGCCACCTCTCCTTTCTCTATACCAGAGCTCTTTAAATCATTTTGATGCTGTTCTAGAATCATCTTCTTTCAAACCTCCATGAATATTTTTGAGATCTTGGTATCAGTGAAAACTGGTTTATTTTCTGAAACTATTTGTTTTTTACCCTTCATAACCTTTTTATTTTCATCTTCATTGTCTTCTAATTTCTCCTGAGATGAAGAATCTTCAATTACTGTAATCTTCTTTTCAGCTAGTTTAGGGTTTAACAGCTTCTTCATGTTTAATATGAGTCTGTTCTTTGGCCTTGTCTTGGACCTCCAAACTACTCCAACCTCTCCTAACATTTTCAAAACTTTCCCTTGATGTGTAATAGAAGCTAGTTCAACAACTTTCATTTTCTTCCTTCGTGACATTGTCTCTTCTTCAGCATGTGTATGTATATCTTGTTTCATATGAACCTTAGTTTCATTAGATAATGACCTTTCCTCTTCTTCAGAGAGTACTGTAATAGGAACTTGTTTCTGCTCTTTTACATCTTCCTTTTCACCTTGATTCAATTCTACATGTAAAGCATCTTCTACATGCTCGATTTCCTTCACTTCTAACTTTGAAACTTTGTTTTCTTCAATATTAATTTGCTGTTCAATTTCAATGTTTTCATCTTCTTGGTTCAAAGATTCTCCTGGTTCACTACCTTCTTCATTCTTGACGGTGACTTTCTTTTTAAGTTTCTTGATCAAATTCTAACCTTTATCTAACTGTCTCTTCTGAGACTACTCTTCCTTCTCTGTTTGGAAACTAGACCAAAATAGGAAATATTCCCATGTCTTCTCTCTTTTCCGAAGTATAGTGCTTATGACTAGTTTTATAAGCCCATGATGAAATACTGATTGTTTGGTGTGATCCTGATGTTCTTTCACCCTACTATACATCTTCTATAAACTTTTCAAGAATAAGAATGGGAGATTCATTTTGGATTCATGGATTAGATGTTGCAAGAATCTAAAATGATACTTAAAAACAAAAGCAAATCCCCCTTCACAAGTGATATAACTTTGTAGGATTTTGATAGGATCTATCCATTCTAGTTTAAATTTTTGAATAGGTATTCCCTTTCCCCAATCTGCTACTACATCTGGAAGTAAATATTTCTGAGCATCAAAAGTGAAAGGCACTTTCTTAAACCAGTATTCACCCTCATCTAAAATCCCTATAGCTTCTGCTAACAATTCCCTGGTCAGCTTAAACTTCAAAGTATCAAAAGTCACCATATCCTTATCCAAACATTGAGCAAATTTATAAGAGACTTTTGAGTGATATCCTTCAATTCTTTCAAAAAACACTAACCCACCTGCCTCTGAAAACAATTTTGCACAATTTGGAAAAGTTTGAACCCAACTCATGTCTGAAGGTTCTGCTCTATTGGTCTTACCACTTCTTTTCATTTTGAACAATTGTCAAATTGCGAGTCTGTCAATAAAACAAACTCTAAATCTCTTCAAGTCTTGACAATCTGACAGACAATGCTATATTGGGAAACCTAAAACCCCAAACTAAACTCTCTCGTTTAAACTGATAAATGCCTCAATTCCATTGACAGAGAATTCATCATTTAGTATGAATTAGGTTTATATACTAATAATCTTCATTCAATTCCGTCATTAATCCTTTGGTTAGTAAAAACCCAAATTCATAGACTTTGATATCAATTCGCAGCCTACCTGTCAAATTGATGAATCCAGATGCTAAAATCATGCCTTCTTGACTGTCAGGTGTCCAGTTGCATTCCTCAATCTTCTCTGACTACTACGATAACTCCAAACAATCGCTCCTCAAAGCCCTAGATTTGAGACCTATTTCAAAATTTGATTACACACTGCTAATTCTTCGCCATGAAATTCATCTAATATTCATGCACTTCATGGGATACGAAATTCAAGGCAAATTTGTCTCATCATGTGTAATCATTATTATTCCATCACTCTGCAACAGACCACCACAACTCGCCCTCATGATGATTTGCTTCAAAGATTAACACCTGTCACAATGATCATTCTAGAGGAAACATGTATCAAATCCATCAACCAAGTATGAATGACCTCTCATGTGTGAGAATTTTAAAAAATCTTAACCAAAAATGATGATTTTTGAACTGCGCGATTTTCTTGTAGCGCATGTGTGTAATTTTTCCAAGCTTGCGCTACAAGAAAGTTTGGTTTAATGATTTTCAAAAATATAACTCATGATAATGCTTTAAACTTGGTTAAAGAACCTTGATCAAGACTTTATGCTATTTTTTAAGACCTTTTGATTCATATAAACATTCTATGAGCCCTCTAACTATGAATTCTAATAAATCAAACCAAAATTTGAAAAAAATAAGACTATGAAATCTCTTAAATATAAACATGAAAATTAAAGGAAAATATTAAAACTAACCTAAAAACTAAATATTTAAAAAGAAATGAACCAAACCAAACTTTAAATCACAAATAAATGCAATAAACTTACGAGAACCAAAAAGAGGTTATAACATCTCCCGAACAGTCAGTTGCACTTATGCCATTTTGTGGTCCTTTTATTGTCAATTTGATTACTTGAATATTATTAAATACAAGTGCAATATTTCCATGTATATTATGTGCATGAATGGTTATGTACTATAAACCATAACAGGAAGAACTTGTTATATATCAATGGTGGTCCATGCACTCATGGGAACATTGAATGGTTCATAAGTATTTGTATGTGCTCATTAAACGGAAAGCATCCAGATTCGTTGTTATACATGAAATACATAGTTTTTATCCTAGTGATGAAATGTTAATAAACTATAACTTTCATAGACCGCCAACTTCTCATAAAAAAACCTCACAGTATGACTAAATTTAGACATCGTCTAGGGTTGTAAGAAAAACATCATTGATTGTTTGTATTGCTTATTTTCAATGGAGTTAATGTAAACATATTAATCAATTTGACATTTTGTAAAGTATTTGGTTGCACATGTACTATTGAAAAACAATTAATCTTAATTCTGATAATTGTTTGGTGTGATGTTTCAACAAACTAATTACATTATGTGTACTAATATCATTGATGTATTATTCAATATTTTTTAAATCAAAATTATAATGACGAGGGACCTATATACGATCTTGCATTGCACCCCACTATGATGTCAAATCAAGCACAACTTGGAGAGGAAAAATACCAAGCATGGTTGAATCAACCACCTATTCAATTCCCACTATATCCTGAGTCACCAACTGGGATTGTCTATAGTAACATAGATTCTTCAAATGTTGTCAATGAAATAGAGGTTGGTATGGATCCTTTGTTACAAGAAACAACTTCCATGGAGGGAATCTTTTTAGATGCATTCTGATAAGATGATCTAGGGGATGATGCTCATATCATCGATACCTTCTTCGAAAGCTTGAACTGTACCCTCTCTTTGATCATACACGATCATAGTCTATCCAACTAAGGACAATAATGTTACTATATAACTTGAAAGAAATGCATAATATGTTAGACTCATGTTTGTTGACACTTTTGAGGTAACTAAACATTAAGTCCCTTGTATTTTCATGATTCTTGTCACACTATCAACATAAAAATGGTTTATTTTAAGAATGTTTGATGATATTGTACATTCATATTTCCCATAACTACTGGTTATTGAAAGATAAGGTACTTCCCAATAATAATGTGTTACCTAGTGGTTGTGAAGAGGTAAAGCAAATGTTAAAAAGATTGTGTGTTGAGTACATATCATATCATGCATGTCTAAATGATTGTATTCTATAGAGAGGGGAATATGAAAACAAAGAGATATGCCCTGAATGTGGGAATGATAGGTAAATGAAAAAAAACAAGGGTAAATCACATGGCCCTCCTTATAAAATATTAAGGCACATGTTGATAATCCGAAGGATTCAAAGGCTCTTTCATTGCAAAGAATTAGTCATGATGTAGGGGTAATATGCCTCACACAAAAGTGCACTAAGAGTTATGTGAATCCCAAAAATTTCAATACTCATGAAGAATATAGAGGAAAAATGACCAGATAAATTCAAGAATGAAGTATGAAGCCTTCAATTTAGCATGGTTGTGGATAGAGTTCACTCATATTCCCGCCAAAAAACAAACTATTCAATTTGGCTAGTAGTAGTGATCAATAACAATATCCCTGCATGACTTGTAACAAGAGGGTATCATGGATGTAAATGTTGTGGACCTTCTATAAAGGTTAGGTGGTCCAAACATCTACAAAATCCAATGTACGAATGCTCAAGGTTACTCCTCCTAGAAGACCACTATTATAGAAGAATAACATTTTCTTTCAGTGGTAAATCAAAGAGAACCTGTAGAGTTGAAATAATGACACTGAATGACTGGCTTAGGGAATATGACAAAGAGAAGGAGACGAAAAAATTACAATTTTTTTTTATTCAAATGGTTAGCCTATGTTCGATGATACAAAAAATTGACACCTATGTTGAGAAAATTCCCATTGGGATGAAAATGAAATCTGTATTTTATGAGCTACCATATTGGGAGTATCTTAAATTTCCCACTTACTAGATTCGATGCATATAATTAAAAATGTTTTAACTGATTTATGGAGGCACATATCATAAAATAAACACATTGGGTGTTAGGATACATCTTATTTCTTCAAATACTAAGAAGAATCATTGGCCAAAAAATAAAGTAGAGGAGAGGTTGGTCCCTCTTGGTCTTTTAAAGAAGGTGATGTCCCATGGATTTTGAATAAATATGATCTTTCTCTAGCGAAGGAAGTTATATCGACTATGAAGCTTCCTTATTTATAAAACTCTAATCTACATCATTGCTTCATTGTACAAGAATATTTTGCACAGTTGAAATCACATGACCATTTGAACCTTCTAAGCGTATGTATGTAGAAAGCATTTTTTTTCACTACAGGTTAACATGAAATTGATTTTGTTTGTGTTTATCTTGTAGTGTCATTATCCTTTGCTCATGCGTGGGTGTGTAAACCATGACTTTCCCTAGGAAGTCCAATGTGCCATATCTTAATTATTTGAATTTGTATGGTGTATCACATCAAAGGATATTCATATTGATAGCATTCCATGGTGGCATCAAGAAATAGTCGAGATTGTTTGTATGTTTGAGAAGTAAATACCAACAAGTTTTATGGACTTTTGGGTTCATCTTCTAATACACTCAGTTGATGAGATTGAATATTTCAAATCGGTCTCATATCGTTGGATGTTCTTCTTGGAGAAGTACATGAAAAAATTGAAGCAGTTGTCACATTCCCTCCCATCAATCCAACCTATGGAGGGAACATGAGCAATATGTGGGGTGCTAAATTTAGACCCTAAACCATATTAGGAATTTATTAAAATCTAAATGTGTGTGCAAATACAAAAATAAAATACACAATGGAAGATCAATTTTCCTTGCACAGACAACATGCACATAACAAACATCTTTATCACATGCATAATCATAAAACAAGCACACACAGAATTAATCTCATTCTCATGTTATGTGTAACACCCCGGTTTCAACCACATGGTATTGAATTGCATATGATGTAAATAGCGTTAAAAAATCGTGGTGTGCATCTCAAGGCAAAGGCCCCACCGTTTTTTTAGTGTTTTATGTTTCGAAAATTAAAATTGATGCCGACAGTTAATGTGCTAGCCAAGCACAACAAGTTTTGAGACATCATGTAAAATGTAAATTAATAAAAATACCACAACTAGCTATGCGGTGCAATGTTAAAGAGATGGGGGCATGATTTCACAAGGAATGGGGAGGGGGGGATATTCAAACAATTGAGCCAATGGGGAAAATCCAAATGTCAAAGGGGAAAACTCATAAAGTTGTCAACTATCCAGTTTTTCTTTTGTTCCCAGTCATCTAGAATTTGGTTGAGGAAGTTATTTCCTTGGGATTGGAAAGGTATGGAGGTCAAATTCAAATTGGGAAGACCACCCATTTTGGAAAAACGTGTTTTTGACCTGTGGGGAAAGGCATTCCCAAGCCATTATTCACCCATGTCTTTCATTCTTCACCCATTTGCATTCATGTTTGTGCTCCGTCACGCAGCAAGAAGCTTGTTGATCTTTCTCCCTCACGATTTCTTGTTGTTTTCTTCATTTTCTCCATGCGCAGAATTCGTTTTCTATGTTGTTGTCAAATGAGAAGAAGGGAACCATGATTTTTGGGTTTGAGGAGGTCGTTTTTGTCCTTGTGAGCAAGATGGGAGTTCTCCTTCACGTTTTTGTCGTTGTTCCATTTTCTCCATGGCTGGGAATCCGTTTTGTGTTGCTGAGTGCATGTGCAACAAGGATTTGTGTTTTGGGTGTTTGTTGAGGCCGGATTGCTCCCGAAATTCCCATAAGCGTTTTCTAATTTTGGGATTCACGATTTGGGTGGGAATGATGGCCGTTTTGCTCCTGAATTTCCCTGAACGTTTGTGAAATTGATTTTGGTTCCCATGGTCGTCTTCTCCCTTGTCCCATTTTCGTTTTGGCTTCCCATGAACGTTTTGTTGATACCCAACAGTTGTGTATGGATGTGTTTTGATTAATTGGTTGAATGTGTGTTTGATGTAAAGTCTGGCATGGCTAAGTAAGCCCAAGGAACCCCTACGTTATTAGGTTGTTTCCTTAATAGCCGTGAAACCCAATAGTTCATTGGCTTGGCTGGAAAGTCTATGAAACCCAACTATGTGTTGTATTAACTGTGGATATATGGTATTACTATGTGTAAGCTTGTCGTTCCCTAGTTCCTTGTGGGAATCATGCCCATCTCGGGGATGGCAGTGATGCTGAGATATTGATGAGCACATTGGCTTATGGTTGGGTGGAACGTTGCAGCGACATAGCTAGTTGTGGGCCAGCTTCTTTTCAAGCTAAGTATTCTCGTGTTTTTACCTCTGCAACTCTGTTTATTTTATGAATTACTATGAACATGTTGAATGCTTGAATGAATGTGTTTTTCTTACGCTGTTTATTTCATGTATAATGCATATGTTTATGTATTTTATGGTCAATGCATTTTTAATTGTTATGTTCATGGGGCTAGATTTCCCGTTGATAGCAACAGCAGTGTTGTAGTTGCGTCCTCTCGGACAAGAGAGGACGTGACACTATGCATAGGTAGTTAATTGAACAATTCAACATGGATTATCTCATCCAATTTAATACAATAAATATTCAATCATAACATGTAAATTAAGCATAATCAGAGACAACCGTGAACACTTATGTTGATTTAAGTTGTCTAAGCAATCGACTATGTGGTTGCAACATTACACCTAACCGTAGGTCTCTGCCCAGCCTTTATTCATTTATCACTCAGAGACCACCCTCGATCTAGGGCTATGTATCCACTAAGGAGGAACTACTCAGGCTCACTCACATCCACAAGAGCAATCACTCAGTCTAAGCCAACACACAATCGGGTATATCAAGCAAGCAAGGAGGAAGGGAAGAAGTTTGTTAAGCCAAGGGGCTCAACCACAAAGCTACATGAATCTCAACTTGGCTTCAGATAGCCTAAGCACCCCCATCACCTTCACTCTTAGCTAGACTAAGGTCCCCTTCTCTGCTACACAATCCCCCAAGTGCCCCTTCCCTCGGCAATGACCTAGGAAGGTATGTCTTGTTTCGACTACTGAACCGAAAAGTATTTGGACCTTTGTTGGTTCTACCATGCAATCTGACCTCTAATCCCTCTCCCATTTCAATTCCCTCTTAGATTTGTCCCCATTTTTTACCATGTGACTCTCAATCACGAATTTCAACCTTCATGCTTTCAAAACTGTGTCTTCCCATGAATTTCGGGGCTCTTGGCTCTCTCAATTTATTTATTTATTTAACTCAAATGGGTATATTTTTATTTTTATGATATTTTGGAGAAATCCTAGAATAAAATAACAATAGCTAGATCAACCAATTACACTAAGGTCAAAAGATCAACTTCTATAGGACCAAGAATTAAAACAAATTTCAAGAAAGATAAAAAGTATACATCTTCAGCATCATCTCTCACACATATGAATAATTATGGGAGCGAATGAGAAATACAAGGTTCTCCATTGGCACTGAAGCTTCCTATAGGAAAAAGGAAGAATTTATTAGCCATATAATCATCTAGGTTGTTCAGCTCTCTCAAAATATGAAAAGAAGAGACTCTGTCAAATTCTTTCAAGATGTTCTGTATTCGCTGCAAGGTTGTATCCAGTTAAGGATTATTCAACTGAGAGGAAGAATTTAACAATTTTATCAAGATCTCAGAATCCCCGAAAAAGTGAATTTCCTTGAAACCAATATTCTTAGAAATTTGGAAAGCTATGGGAAGGTTGTAACTCTCTGCTTGATTATTTGAACAAGTTCCTAAGCCCCAATAGAAGCAAGAGACTTTCACAAAATCTGGGGAGAAAATTAACCCACCGACACCAACAATGCTACGGTTCCCCTTGGATGCACCATCAAAGAAAAATGAAGCAACTCCCTTACTCTTCCACCAGAGAGAAAACTGTTCTATAGATAATCTCAAATTCCAAGGAGGAGACGACAATGGTTTGGATATTTTAAGATATTTACCTTTCGCAGTGCACCCCAACCCCTCTGTAAGTTCTTGAGGGAGAGTAGAAAAGCAATTACTAGCAGATTCTAAAATCTGAATTTTGACTTTAGAGGCAGCGTCAAAAGGAGACCACGACCTGGAATTGAAGAGGAGGTTGTTTCGAGCCAGCCAAACCATCCACAAAACGCTCTTTGGAATTATGTGCCAAGCATTATTCCAGCCAACGTGTTTTCCTTTGAACTATGGAATCCTATCCTTCTAGGAAGAGAACAAACCGGAATTGTTATGCCAGAGGGAGATGCGACCTTAAGATCTTTTAAAACCATTTTCCATAAAGATTGAGTGAACTCACATTCTACAAATAAATGATCAGATGTTTATGATGCTTCTTTGCATAAACAGCAACGGAAAGGGCCGAGGAAGCCACATCTAACCAAATTCTCACCAATCAAGACCTTTTGGTGCATAAGAAGCCATGAAAAAAAATTAACCTTTGGTAGGCCATAAGGAGACAAGATCGATTTCCACAGTGCATGGGTTAGCAAGGAAGCATGAGAAGATTGTATAGCTGAAAACCCATGGCCAAGAGTATATACGTCAGACGAACCCTAGCCCCATTTTTCTTTCAAGGGGCGATGGACAGGAGCCAATCTAGTCAGAGTAGTTAGCAATAATGATTGAACAGGAATAAACCGATCTGGCATTTCCGGGAGATTCCAACCTACCCAATTCCCCGTGCAGTCCCAAGAGAAAATGTCTACTAAACGAAGGAAACCTTTGTTAGACATCCATAATTTTATCTCAGAGAGCGAATTTATGGAGGAAAGAGGAGGATGCCCAAGAATCTTGTCTTCCTACAAAAAAATTCATTTCCCATTGCCTGGGATTCTATATAGATGCTGTTGAATTAGATTTATTCCTTTCCTGCACAAATTCCATATAGCAGTACCTACTGGAAGCTTTTCTGAATTTATAATTCTCAAGGATCCACCATTTAGATATTTCATCAAAAAGAGCTTACTAACCGAATGATTCTTATCAGCAAAAAGATGCCAAAAACGTTTACCTCCCAAGGCAAGGTTAGTTGATTCAGGGTCTCGAATTTGCAATTCCCCTTCAGATAGAGGTCTATTAATAGTCTCCCAGTTGACCAAATGGATTTTATTTTGGTTACCTTTTCCACTATTCCAAAGGAAATCCCTAAGAATATTGGATATTTGCACAGTGATGGACTTGGGGGCAAGTAGCAATGTAGACTGAAAAATAGGAAGGGAAGAAAGGACTGACTTTATCAAGACCAGCTTTTCATCTTTCGTCAACTAGTGTCTACCCAAAGAGACAATTTTGGATTTTAATTTTCTCAAAAATTCAAGCCAAAGCGAATGGGGGCTATCTCCCAAGGTCAAGGGGAGACCCAAATATTTAATCATAACCCACTAATCATAACCAGGAAAGCCCAAAGAGCTAGCAATTTGAAACATTTTCAGATGATCCACATTCCACCCATATACAACACTCTTTTCCTTGTTAATCACGGTTCCTAAGATTGAACATAACTTTTGAAGAATTTCATTAAAGGCACGAGCAATATTTAAAGAAGCCCCACCAAGAAGAAGAGAATCATAGGCAAAGAGTGCATGGTTGATGGGCTCCACTCCTCTAGCATCCCTAACACCAGAAATAGCACCGACAACCATATCAGCAGACAGTTTTCTGCTTAAAGCTTCAGCCATCAAAATGTAAAGGAAGGGTGACAGAGGACACCCTTGACGCAATCCTCTTGAGGCTTGAAATTTTTTTGAAGGTCTAACGTTGATAAGGGAAGCGATCCAAGGTCTGTATGTATAGGCTTTAATCAAACTAACAAACTCCACACTAAATCCAAAAGTGAGAAGAACTTGACAGAGAAAATAGAGCTTAACATGATCAAAAGCATTCTTCATATCAAGCTTAATGATCATACCTTTCTCTTTCCTTTGGAAACTGGAATGAATGGACTCTTGCACTTAGATCATATTGTCTACTAAATTCCTTCCTTTAACAAATCCCCCCTGCTGAGGAGAGATTAAAGATCCCAGCAAAGGATTAAGTCTGTTAGCTAAAAGTTTGGCCAGAATTTTATAAGAGGCATTGCAGACCGAGATAGGTTGAAACCTATCAAAGGATGCAGGGTTAACTTCCTTGGGAATTAAGTCTAAGAAGGTAGATTTGGTACATCCACCAACTTTAGCTTTCCTAATAAAGGTAGAAATTATGTGAAGCAAATCATGTTTAATAACTGGCCAACATACTCTGTAGAAGTGGATGGAAAAACCATCCGGGCTAGGAGCTATATCTGGCTCCATACCCCAGATAACCTCCACAACATCTTGCTCAGAAAAAGTTTTTACAAGACCAACATTTGTCGCATCAGAAACTAAGGATGGAATGTGTAACGTCCCCGACCTCCGACTGGTGAAGAGGATGCTACGGATGCTACTATCTACCCGAGCAACTAGCCCCATGAACATACAATGATAAAAATTGAAATGCATTGAAGGAAAACATGCATAGATGCATAATTATTTATCATACAGTGGAAGCAACTACATTCCATTCAAGCATTATCACATTTTAGCATGTTCATCATTATCATTAAACATCAAATACAATTGCAGAGATGAAATAGGCAATAATACTTATCTTATGAACAAACTCGTCCCACAACCAGCTATGTCGCTGCAACGTTACACCCAACCATAGGCCAGTGTGCTCCTTCATCTCTCAGCAACACTGCCACCCCCGAGCTGGGCATGATTCCCACAAGGGATAAGGAAACTAAGCAGGCTCACACATAGCAAAGGATGCCACAAAATTCATCCAAGCCAACACGGTTGGGTTTATCAGGCTATTAGGGAGCTGGGAAAAGTTGAATACTAAGCTGGTGGGCTCACTGAAGAGCTAAGGACTCCTGCACTAGAACTAGCCTGACTTATAGGACACCCACACACACCCAACACAAGGAATAAATCCCTTCTTTGTTGCACAGTCCCTCAGACCCTGACTTCCCTTCTAGTGATATTCAAGGGGGTGTGGAGAAGAAATCTAGTCCTCTAGCTCTATCTATGAGGCTCCCAAACACAGCATGTTTATCAAGCAGACCAAGCCTTCATTCCCACTCCAAAATCGTCCAAATACCAACCACTGCATACACACAACAAAATCGAGCAATTCTCAGCCCTGGGGAAGAAAAAGGGAAACATCACTGTAGCCAAAATGGTGATACCCAGCTCAGACTGAGCAAGACAATCCCGGAGTTGTTCTTGGCCCTAACGTGGCCAAAACAACTCAGCAACAACCCACACTCATGGGGAAAAACAACAACCACGATTCCTCCACTAAAAACAATGGGAAAGACATAACCCGATTAGGAAGGGAATCAGACGTAACAGACTCTTAGTGTGGAGATGGATTCGTATACATGGACCCACAAAACTTGCAAAGTGACTACACATAGCAAAATCCAAAAATGAGATTTACACACAGGAAACTTCCATCTGTTTTTTTAGAGAGCCCAACATGGATGTCTGGTTATGAGGAAAACGTCCAAGACCCAAAATCATGAAAAAAATGAGAACCCACACAGCCAATTCGTGAAGGTAAGGCCGCTCTCCCAGCTCTCTGTGTGAGGACAAAATGAAGAATGGTGTCATCCCCTCTCCTCCTGCCCACATGAGGATGAACGATCTCCCTCGTGGAGTGTGAATGTGGGAAAGGACTGACATTCTTGCCACACACCATTGTCCATGCAATAACTGCCCCAACTAACATCAACGGATTTAATTTGGTAGTTGAATGAAACAAGGAAAGGTGAGTAAGACAAAAGATGGGTGACAGCTAAATGGGTTTATCCATTGACACTTGGATTTTCCCCATTGGCCTCAAAGGTCAAATAATTCCCCCTCCTTATCCTTAGGAAAATCATGCCCTTTTCATTATGGTTGCATTGACATAGTTGGTTGTGGGTATTTTTAATCAAAATGCATCTGTACATGATGCAAAAATTATAATGTGCCAACTAGCACGAATATACCATCGGCAACGGTTTTAATCGCCGGAACATAAAACATTGAATCGATGGTAGGGATTTTTCCTTTAGCTCCACACCATGATTAATTACAATATATACATCATATACATTTTTAATGCAAAGAGGGTCAAAACCGGGGTGTTACAGAATGTAAGATAAAAATTCAAGTATGGTTACATTATCAGTAACACCATCCTCAAAGAATAGCTGATGAAAATTATTATTAGCAGCATATTTAAGATCCAATTGACCTTTTATAGCTACTCCCTCAGTAGAAAAAATTTCTAATATATAATTACAGGAGAGTCTTAATCTACATTGTGTGTGAAAATAGGCTGAATTTTTATCACTAGCTTGCAACCATAAGCTCCGCGACTTGAGGCGCAAAAATTCTTCTTCTTGTCGGAATGAATGAAAAGAATTTGCTTGTGCAAACTTCTCCCTTATCAAAAGTGGTTTTGAAATTTCAAATTCCTTCATGCTGAATTGAATATCTGCTAGAACTTTCACACTTTCTTTTCTGCTGCTAGATGGAGTCAGGAGAGGTTTTGTAATCCAAGCTTTCAAAGCATACTTAGTTCTTTTAAGTTTTTGTTCCCAAACATAACTGGGAGAACCATTCACATATTGAGACCAAACTTCTCTCACAATATCCCAAAATCCATCACGCTCAATCCATAATGGGCTGAAACGAAACGGAATTGGTCCGAAGTCTTCTTGTTTTTTCACCAGCAAGGAAATGGGATGGTGATCGGAAGAAATTTTAGGCAAAAAATTTGAAGATATAAGAAAATTCTCATCTAGCAAAGAGCTTTGCACCAAGAAACTATCCAAACGAGTAAGAATGCTATTTGATCCAGCCCTGTTATTGGACCAAGTAAAGCAACCCCTCTTTGGTTTGAAATCAAGGAGATCCCAAGAATGAATTATGGACTCCACAAAATCCTACAGAGGGTCTTTACCTAGCACACCTCCTTTTTCTCACTAGGATCAAAGATGATGTTAATATCCCCTGTCAAGATGATATTTCGAAGAGAATTTTTTTCCAGAAATTTAGATAGAGAGATCCAACAGTCCTTCTTCTCAACATGATTGACAGGGACATACATATTAAAGAGGGCAATAGAAATCTTACCTGTAGAACAAAGAAGCTCTGAGTAGATCCAATGTTGTGAAACAAAAGAGGAAAGCGGAGTAAATTTATCCTCCGACCAAATAGTTGTTAGGCCCCCACAGGTGCCTCGAGCACTGACAACAAAACTAGTATTCATTTTCCACTTAGTCTTGCTTAGAAATAATAGCGCATCCTTATCAATTTTTGTCTCTTGCAATAAAAGAATTTTTGTAGATTCCATTCTCAAAAAATCTTTCACATCTTCTGCTTTTTTGGGATTCCCCAATCCCCTACAATTCCACAAAGTAATCTGCATCATTTACCTGTGCAAGAGGGAGTCGCCCCACCCTTTTGGGGTCTGTTTCGCTTGATTCTACCCAAATACATCTCAATGGTAGCTTGACATACCTGCATTTTCAAACACTCCACGTCTTCTTCTCCAATCTCTTTATGAGACCTTCTGCCAGCCTTTTTTGAAGACTGCTCAATAGAATCTTCATCATAGGAGTTGGATGAATCAACCAACTTTTTCTTAATAATTTCAGCATGGGAAGGAGAAGAAGAGAGTCTTGAAGGGGATTTGTGATTTTCCGAGAGGATTGGATCAACACAAGGAGATTTTGTAGAAACAGGGATCTCTTGAGTCCCAATAATTTCTTCACTTTCAATTAAGAGCACTTCTGAAGGTTGTACCTCACCTTCTTCGAGAGCATGAGGATTTTGATCATCCAAAGAACATAAGGCAACAAATGGATTTGAGGAGACTAAATTTCCTACATCTTGATTTGGATAGTTCTTTCTTCTCAACGAAATTGCCATGCTTGAGTTTCTTTTCCTTTTGGTTTGATAATTTTCCTAGAAGAACCAACTTTCTAAATATGATTCCATTGCTTAGCCTTCTCAAGTACAGGGGTTTCTTTTGATTTTTTCTTACAGTTCATAGAGAAATGGCCATAACCATGACAATGGCAACATTTGAAAGGAAGCTGCTCATAATCAAGCTTCCGAATATGGGACCAATCTGCCACGGTTAAATTGATCGCTTCAGGCAACCCAGTCTCTAAATCAACTTCTACCCAAATTCTTGCACACGAGTATTGGTCTTTACTTTCTGTCCTGTCAATATACTTTCCAAGTTTGTTCCCGATGGTTTCCAAAGATTAAGAATTCTAGCAATGGAGCTACATATGAGGAAGCCGAACCCAAACCAGAATTGCTGAAGGAACATCCTGAGTGGGATCGAAGTCAGGAGTCCATTTGTTCAAATATAGACCCTACGGACTTATAAAGTAGGGGCCATTTCAAAAAATGAGGTCTCTATCTTCAGGTGAATCGGATACAAAGACAAAAAACCCTCTTCCAACCAAGTGATTGTGAATTCCTTTAGTAACCAAAGGCCTCCAATTACGTTGTATCCAGCCATCAATTTCCTTAGGAGAAGGCCAAAGCCCAGTAAATTGACCAATTAATCCACATTCAAAAATATTCAAATCCGTTCAGCAAGGTCTCTCAGCTGGCAATTCAACTATAGGAATATTCACTTTCTTCACAAATTGTTGCACTAAAGAGTTTCCCTTCCTCTTGCCACTGGAAGCTACCAGTCTTTTGAAAGCAGTCGATTCCAGAGGAAGGGGGGGAGGATCACCACCAGAATCCATGTAGAAACCCAAGACAAATACCCAAAAGCCCAAATGCACACACAAGGCACCCAAAACCACGTTGTCACTAAGAAACCTGCAAATTACGGGATCAGAAGAACTAGATCCACAACAAAATCCTCTCCAGGACAAGTGAAAAAGATCTGCTGGATCGAATAGACTCCAAGGCAGACGAAAAAGGTCAAAAATAAACAAAATATCCCAAATGAAAGATATACAAACAGTTCAAAATCCAAAGCAACAAAGCAGCGCGAGCAGACCTGGCACCTGCAAACACCGATCCAGAGTCCAACCCATGCTAGCAAAGATCCTCTAATAGTAGCACCCGAGCAAAGAAGTCATCATCTGAGCACAACCGATCCCAGCAGAGCCTCACGAGGGATGAATCTCCATGAAGACACTAAGGCCAGAAAGGCACCACCAACGATCCATAAGAAAAGGTGCACTCAACGCACAAAGGGAGCTAAAGCTCACCTCCAGCAGCCTTTCCACCAGCAATCCATGAGAACCAGAGAATCAAAACAACCAAGAAAATTTAAATGTTCTTGGATCCAAAACGCAAAGTGATTCGACCTTTTAATTTTCATTAGGCTCTCTCATTTTCTCCCCACAGGTCATATCTATGGATTTTCCACTGAATTTCATTGGCCACATGAATTTTTGGGCGATTTTGGCACTTCAAGACGTAGCTGTAATGAACAAAATATATAAAAATAAACATTAATAGATAACTAAATGAAAATACACCTTATGAAAGGTGGCATCTCATCACCAAAGCAACCCTTGCTTAGGTATTTATACAAGCATCATTCTCATTGTAATATCATCACTTTTCAATTATTCATTTATATATTTATCCATTTGTGGAGTTTCTATCATATTTACAACAAATTTTATTTGTTTCAATGGTATCAGAGACAAGCCTTAATCCATCTCTCTCAGAATTGTCTAATTTGGCTTTTGGCCATCCCAATTTCAGAGATTCTCTGAATTTCTAAGTGTTTGACCAAATTAGGCATTTGCACATTTAAATTCAGTATTTCCGTTGCAAGGTGAAATGTTCAATTTGTGAATGAAATACCAATAGATGTAAGATTTAAGAAAACCAAAAGTCAGAAAACATTTTGAAGATTATTTTGTTGCAAATATTAAGCATATAGAGAAAAAACGCCATAGGAGCTGTCACAAAAGAGGTTACAGTGAAAGTAATTATTCGTTGGATAAAAAAAAATACTAGGAAACCTCATTCCAATAATCTATTGCAAAAATCAAAAGAGAAGAATTCAGAATTTTGTTGAAATAAAGAATTATTCTACTGCACACAAAAACAAAAACCGAAGAAAGGCAAACTAAGATATCAACAATTCAAAGAAAAATCCACTACAAATTTGAAGGAGGTTACAGTAGACGCATCGATTTAACATCTACTTATAAATAACAATGTTAGGAGATTATCATGGGTTAAGTCACATTAACTGCCATATATTATATCCAGTCTACAACATAGTAAAAAAATTAAAGATAATAAATTACAAATTACAAAGGTAAACCACACCTAGACTGAACTTCCCTCATCGCCATCCTTTATTGATCCCAAGAAAGAAAACAAAAACTGTAATCACTAGAAACACTAAAGGATGGCATGTTTTCTATTTTAGGTAGAGGTATCTATTGGTCATAGGTTGAAAGCATATGGTTCTCATTATCATTCAGTCCCAATTGTGAGGAAAGAGGGACGAATCGTGAATTTTAAGAAGATAAGTTATTCACTTTTGTTTAATTGAGTTTGTCACGTTTAAGGAGCAAGTAATTTTTTTTATTAAAAAAAATAAGTAGTAAATTGATCCTTATTTTTAATTTATAAAGAAAATTAAAATAAAAATAATAAAAGTTTAGAAGTATTAAAAGTACTTCAACTTTATACAAGGTATTAAGTAAACTTTAGGTTATATTTCGAAGTTACAAAAAGAGTATTAGTGTAGTGTAAAAAGTTCAAATATTAAATATTAAAGTGTTATTTAAGTCTTAATAAAAGTTTTTTTTAAGGAAATTTATACAATGAAAAAAAATTAATGGGTTTAATAGTGAAAAACAAGGAAGATTTTTAAGCACTTCCAAAACTTATGTTTCAACGTTATTTCAAATAAAATGAAAAATTAGAGGGAAAGACATTACTATTTCTCATGTCGAACACAATAATTATATTAGTGTTGACCCTACTAATGAGATAGTGTTCCAAGAGTAAAATATAGGTAAAAGGTTAGACTTTTGGAATACAAAAAAATATGAAATAAGCAATTTACAATTGAACATTGGACATTATACTTGCATCTTGCAATTCATGGTTAAATCCTTGTGTAGCAGTGACGGTGACCTAATTTTGGGGTTACCGTGGATAGAAACAAGGACCTTTATCTTAAAAGTTAAATAAAAGTTCCTTACATTTCCGTACAAGAAGAAGAAAATCACATTGTAGGACATTAATATGAAGTCAAAATCAGAAGTCACGTCATCTAAGACTTCAAATAAATATCAAAGGTGATTTCACAGGGAAATGAGAAATCAACATAGACGATACAAAAATAATTTGACAAGGTTATTGCAAATAAAGAAGAAGAGATCTCTTGTCTAAGAGATCATAATAAAAAAATACTTCTGCAAATAAAGAAGGCAAAGGATAAAGCTCAATGCAATCAAAAGTTAGAAGAGGAGAATCGAGATCTTCAAAAATATTTTTCAGGCGAGGACAAAGAAATCTCTGCCTTAAAAAGGGTTAATCGGGAATTGCTAGAGCATATAACCAACTTAAAAGAAAGAGAGCAAAAACATCAAAATAATCAAAATGAAGTCGACAAGTCAACCTATAAGGAAGAACGCTTATGCTTAAAGGAACTTAATCAAGACATACTTATACAAGTTAGGAAACTAAAGCACAGGAATAAATCTTTACAAGAAAATCTAGATTGAAAATGCTCAATTATCTACAAGGAAACAATGATTGATGCATTAGAGAAGTCATCAAAGGCTCAAATACAAACATAAAAAAATGGAAGCAATACAAAGCTTGTCAATGCTCAAATTCAAAAGAATGATCATACTGTCACATCGCTACAAACATCAAGGGAAGATGGTTCTAAAAAACAATCAACCACTTATACTATAAAACAAGAACTCGACACAGTTCTCGTTTTTCTCTCTCCTAATTTTAGTAGCTATTTTTACCTAAGTTTCAAAAAGGATTGATACCAATATCACACATTTTCATTTTGAGGTTTTTTTTTGGGCCTTTGAATCATCTTTGTAGTAAAATATTTTTAATTTCTATTTTCAAGTGTGTATTTTAGAAATTCAACAAAATAACATACATTTAGAAGCAAGTTATAATAAAAAACATATACATTTTGCAATCTTTTATTTAAAATAAGACATTTTTATTAACAAAATTGTAAAAATATCCAGAAAATAAAGACATTTAAAACCATTTTTCAATAGATTTTCAGATTTTTTTTTGTATAAAATGATACTATTTCATATTATTTTCCAAAAAATGACCATTCACATAACTTCAACAAAAACTATACCATATATTTGTAAATGACATATTAAAAACATTATATATAGAAATTGTATTTCTAAAATAGTCTTAAAGTCAAAACATTACTCATATATCTTATCAAAAAATTGTCAAATTTAACATTTTCTTCAAGACATGAAACTAATCAACAATATCATATAGGACAAATTCTTCATCTAAAGTGGAATTTTATGGAGCTTGGATTTCTTTAGGGACATTAATGTCATCTTCCATTGGGTCTTCTATGACACTCATTTCAAATATCTTTCTTCATATGTTAATTTTTTAACCATTACAATATAAGTCAACATATAACTATATTTTCCTTCACTATTTTCATTTATTAGAACATATTCATAAATTTCACTGCTAAAGCTACGAATATTAAACTTTTGCCTATAGCAAAAATATATAAAAAATAGTAAGAAACAAAACAAACAAACAAAAATAATGTTAAAAAAGTAGAAAATGATTTTTTAAAGAATGTTTTAAAAAACAAAAAATAAGCAAAAACAAAAAACAAATAAAATAAACAAAACAAGTAACAAGTAACACATAACAATTAAAATAAACTAAACTAAACTAAAAACAACTATCACATAACAAATAAATTAAAAACAAATAACAAATAAAATAAAATATACAAAACAACAAAAATAAATTAAACTAAAAAACCAAAATATCGCAAAGTATTAACACATGTAGTGTATAAAAGGAGTAGGGAGGGGTGGCTCGATTCTTTACACAAAACCTCTGTCATCTCTACACCACCGCACACCTTACCTTACCTTACCTCCATGCCTATTCCCCACTCAACCCTTACCCCCCCTCCACTCCATGTATCATACTATATAATATTATATAGTATGATACGTGGAATGGCGTGGAGGGGAGGGGAAAGGGTTGAGTGGGATGGATAGTGGGGAGTAGGTAGGGAGGTAAGGTAAGGGTTGGTGTTTTTTTTTTAATTTTTTTTTTGTTTTACTTTGTTTTCTTAAAATATTTGTTTTAAAAAAAATATGTTTACATTTTTTTATATAAATTTTAAAAGCATAAGTGTTTTACATCATTTTTGTTTTGTTTTTTTACTTACTTTCTAAAATATTTTTTCATTTTTTTAAATGTTGGTTTTTTTAATCAAAATTTGTTATAACTTTTTTTTGAAATTTTAATCTTTTTATTTAATTTTTAAAATATTTTGGGTTAAATTATTCTTTTGGGGGGCTAAAATTATATGAATCATTTGTTTTTGTATGGTTTAATATAATTTTTTTATGGCTAGAGTAGTGAAATTATTTATTAAATATTTTTTTTGTTTAATATGCAAGTTTCAAAAAAGTTGTAATTTATTTATTGAAGAAAAACATATTTTTCCAATTTAGGGGATGATTTCAAAGTTTTCTGTAAGCAACAGTATGGAATGTTTAGGCCATGGCTCTATTTGAGGGGTGTTTTTGGTGTTTTTATGCAAAAATCATCGTTTTTATGGCTAGAGTTCTCATTCTTAGTATAAAGTTCATGTTTCATAGTATAAGTGGTTAATCATAAAAATCATTAGAAGCACCAAAAGTTGAAGTTTCTATAAACACTGCACCAACAACTTGAGTACCGTATCACCATCCAAATCACAAGAGTCATTATGATCGATGAGAAGGACAAGCAGAAAATTACCAGTATTACTCCTACAAAGAGCAAAGGCAAAAATGAAAAACTCCAAACAATTGATCAACAAACAATTCCAATGAAGCTAGATCTCTAGTGGACCACATCACGAATGATGCACATTTTTACTTAATGTTTAAAATACCACATCGTCTTGTCTTGTCATGCATTGTAGCTACCAAGAGAAAAGATCACGAAAACGTTTTGCGAGCAAGAACATGGGATAAAACTTGTCCATAATTATGCTTTGAGGACAAAGCATCTCTAAGGGAGAGGCAATGTAATGAACAAAATATTAAAAAAATAAACATTAATCAAATAATAATAATAAATAAATAGATAACGGAATGAAAAAACACCTTATGAAAGGTGGTGTCTCATCACCAAAGCAACCCTTGCATGAGTATTTATACAAACATCATTCTCATTGTAAAATCATCACTTTTCAATTATTCATTTATATATCTATCCATTTATGAAGTTTCTATCATACACCTATCATATTTACATTGGATTTTCCCGTAGAAACAAATTTTATTTCTTTCAGCAGCTTCTTTCCAAGTTGAAATTTATGGTTTTTTCACTATTGGGAATGCATAACATGCTCAAAATTGCTCTTTGGTTGTTCAATAATGGAATGGGGAAGATGGAAAACAAATTACCACAAGGAATATGACTTATGGGTCAAGTAAACTGAGCCCATAACATGCCATACAAATTTTTGAACTCTTCATGTGCTCATTAAATTCATGAGCTAATTTCTCAATTGCTTCCTTACAACAAAAATAAATAGCATCATGGCTAGTTAAGATGCGTTCTCATGGTGACATTTGGAAACATAGGGTTCAATCCCACAGCACCTCACCTCTCCCTAGTGGATACACATATCCCTCATCGTTCATGTTGCTCCACCATAGCCAACCTTTGGACATTTTATTGTTGTTGTAAATATTTACATGCTTTTACATTTTTTCATGGCTTACTAGCACATGGTCTATCAAGCATAATTTACTTGCCTTTATAATTATAGGCATTCACTAGCGGAGCCTTGGCCTTGAGCTCCACGATATGAACCATACATCACATATGTACAATATATACATATCAAGCCAATACATTTTAAGGGTTAAAATGGAGGTATTGCATTCACATACCCCTTAAAATAAAATTGTCCTCGGTGTTCCAATGCTTAGGAATACTTACACATAACAAAATTTGCAAAATGTAGTAGGTCTTTCCTGCATTCCATATTTTAACTTGGATTTTTAGAACCAAGTCCCTTGGCTTCTATAGGATTCTCCTACTAACTCTAACCTTCAAGCTCATATTGTGGGTATTGCATCATAGTAATCCCTTCCTTTTTGCCACTTCCCAATTGATCCATAAGTCTGGAAACTCTATGGTTACTACCTTTCTTGTTGTCCTTTGTTGGATAGTTACAAAGGCGATGATTTCCTCCACACCTCCAAGATTTCAGTGGCTACATTTTCTTTTCATGCTCAATAATCCTTGAGCCTTCCTACCTTGGTCGTTTCTTGGTGGACTGGTCAGATGAAGGTGTCTTCATCAATTTGTTTTCCTTGCCACTATTGATATATTCCAAGATACCTTTTACCTCATTTTGCATATGCATAGAGTCCTACAACACTTTATGGTTCATCTCATTCTGCTGCTTTTGTAGCTTGACCATCTCCCCAATATTTTCTTGGGTCTTGGAAATTGTTTGAAAAAATTTATCATCCAAATGAAACAACTTTTTGTCTATTGCCATGGTCAATGTGTTTAGCTTCCCACACTCTATTTTACAATAACACTTGGTTTATAAGAGTTGCAACCAATTGTTTTAATGTTCATCTCTTAATCTTATTCCAATCCAAAGCACCACCACTGTGGTTCCATGCTCCTTGGCCTCTTTCACTTTGATTGTGAAGGCTTCACTTACCCATTCCTCATTTTGGTAATGGCATTCAATGTCTAAGGTATGTCTAAGGTATGTCCAAGGCTCTATAACCAGGGAACCTACCATGGTATTCCTACAACACCTTAACTGCTAGGACCATTCCAAGTCCACTAACAACATTTTCAATTATTTCTCATGCTGATTTTTTTAGGGCAGTCACATATCTGAATGCATACTTGGGATGCCTCCAAGGTTCTTACTTACAACCTTACTTGGATTTCAACAAGGAAACAATTATGTATCAGTTTTATTGTCATAAAGTTATCTTCTTCAGGTTTGTCAAATACACATGAAATTATATACCAATAAAACAGAAACTACACGGTAACAAAACATTTACTTGTACGAGTATCGTCACATTGTTCTGTAGGTGTTCTACTTCACTTTACAGGCCTTGGATCACCTATAGATATAATAACGAATGTTTGTCCAGCACAAATTATACTCCACAACATTCAATGCCCAACCAATGCATCGACTGGATTTACCAAGCATTTATGGTGCTAAACCAATACCATACCTAGTTTACCCTCTCCATTGCCAAGCCAACACTTCCGTCTGGGTTAACAAGCCAATGGAAGGAAATTGCACCATAACCTTTTCCAAATCAAGGTTCTCTACTATGGAGATATAGGCATCTAAATGTCTTCCAGTAAGTCTTGGCACCCATCTCACCTCCACTCAAAGCCCGAGTAAGGTCATATTATCTACTGCATAGTCCCTCAAGTGCCCCTTCCCTCAGTGTTGTCTTGGGTAGGTATAGGAGGTCCTCACTGTTGAACTAATAGAGATTTTCTGCATTTCCAAGTATCACCACATTCCAAATAAACAATGCCTAAACAACATACTAACTAGATTTATTAGGAAATAAAACAACCATTCACACACATAAGGATGGTACCCCTTCCTTCACTTCGCTTCTTCAGTAGGAAGAACAAACTTGTAGGTTCGATACCTAACAAACACAAGATGGGTATCCAAGCTCATTAGTGTCATATATTTATAAAAATTCACTAACTTAGAACTATAAACATAAATTCACTTCTCGATATTGAAACACCAAGAATGTGTCGATTCCCTTGGGGTGTAATCAATGTTGATAACCATAACACAACACAACATGATAAAGGTGTGCACTCCTTTCTGATGGGTGCCACGTAGGTCTTATTTACAACTCAAGCAGTCTTAAAAACAAAAAACATGTTCTACATATTAATCTCTACAGGTATACATATATATTTTTCTAACAAGGGATATGAGTTACTTATTTGCTTGAAGATGTCTTCTCCTTTCCTTTCGTGAGGAATGGGGATCCCTTCTCTGAGTTAACAGTCCCTCAGGTTTGTTACCCTAATTATTTTTTGTGTTTCAACTCCAGCAGTCAACATATGACCCACTGGAATAATTTTATAATCTCCCTCGCATTATTTCCTAATACGCAGTTCACATGAGATATTATCAGAATTTACAATGGCATTTCTCCCCGAAACCCATTTCGAGCACGATATTATTCCCATGGCGTTTTTCTTCTACGGGACATAGTTCGCGACTTCCTGCAACGTGTCCCCTTGACACATTTCACAAATTTCCAAATAGTCAATCAGAATTAGTAATTTAATTCAAATCAGAATTTATAATTCTATCTTCTACATAATTGAATATTACACAGGCATGAGCTTCTTGCTCATATTGCTTGGCTCTAGCATATGGAAATACATTTCCCTTCATGGCTTGCACTAGTCGCTACTCGTTGGGGCATTCACCTACCATACATCCTATCTTCCGGGAATCATATCAACCAAGCCATTATCCATAAATATTCAAATCTGAATTTTAATTAGGTTCCATACATGAACCTAATTTATAACAATCACAATGTATATGCAATCAACTAAAGATTTAATAATAAAGGTTGCATAATCACACTTGTTTCACTACTTCACATTCCCTCGGGAGTACAAGGGAAACCTTTCCCTACATCAATCGTAGCTCATGAAACAATATTAGCAATTATTAACAATCCTCTCTATCTTAGTTGTTAATGAGTTTAAGTGAAATTATTATTCACCACCATGCATACACATAATGCATCTTAATACATGCACACACTCATAGGCATGCATTACCACAACAGGACCATTACTCCTCACATGCTTTGGTTATTAAACTCTCATCCAACACACATTCATACAGGATATCCATTCTAATGAATGGATTCAACCTTACACAATCAGGGGCATATGGCTCATTGCCCTTACCACCCCACAACTCACCACACCTTTGTGAGATAACCTGCACAATAATGCATCCAAATCACATGCATACCAAGTCGTAACGTTTAAAATATGGTTGAAGGAATTATTACCCAATTTCTTTGAGCACTTGTGTATTGAGCATAAGTAAACCATTATATTCATGGTTTCCATCGACACTTTGGAAGTTACCTTGTCAATTGACTTCTTACCAAGGATTACACATTCCGTACACCAACCCCTTTATCATAGACATGTTGTCCCAACCTATCTTCTCAATGGTGATGGTTACTTGCAACAAAATCATTATCATCTTCAACCATTCCCCTATTGTCTTTGGTCCTACAACCATTATCATCAACAACCATGATCATCATTAGTGGCCCATTGCATATGTAAAAACCATATTTTTTTATTATCAATTTGCGGTATCATATGTATGTGCGACATGATCACATGCACTATGCATCTTCCTAATATGTCCACTGGTGCATATTCATTTCATGCTTCTAACTCTTGTATTTTCAACATTCACAAGCTCAAAATACATAATTATAGCAGCAGGAGTAGAGGCAAGAAATTATCCCTTCTGATTCATGTTTGCATTATGGAATTCCTCTTCCATGTATCATAGTTGGTCTAATTCATGGCCTCTCTTGCCGAGCATTCTCTTGTGGAAATAAATATTCATATCCAATCATCAAGAGATCCCATGGATCTTCCATGACACTATCATTGAATTATCCCTACTCATTAAAAAAATTAACATGCATTGTGGAAACTTCCTCTTATTGACAATTTTTTTGTCAAAACAAGGTCACGGACACTTTTCTGTCCTAATTCCCTGAGATATCAAAATTCCTCATGTTGTTTGTGGAGCCTGATATTCCTGATTCAAATATGTTATTGTTCAATCATGTTTGTACCCCAGTTTTACTGTACACTCATCTCAGCACGGGGGTGCAGGGGGACATCATCCTCCAGGGGGGCAGTGGGCCCCCAATAGGGGTTCGGGGGAGAAGCCCCTGAAAGAAATTTTTTGGGATGTTTGTTGGCCAACAGTTTATAGGCCCATGGTATTGGGTGACCCATGGTATTTTCCCATGATAATTCCTCTATAAAAGGAAAGCATTGTAACATGGTTGTGTATTGTATTGTAGCATTGTAAATCGATCTATGTGATTGTGTGAGAGAGCCTGTGAGAGAGAAAAGGAAGTGCAGCAAGTGTGTTGCAAGTTGTTACCCTTCATTTTACTGGATGGTATAATAATAAAAGGACTCACAATTTTTGAGTGGACGTAGCCCTTCTTGGGTCAACCACGTTATATTCGTGTCTCTCTTGTAATTTGTTTGTGTTTAATATTTGCATCTTGTTTATTGTTACTTCTCTGTGATCCTGTTTTTCTAACACCTCATTCAGATTCTGATTATGCACCAATATTGTTCCCCTCTAGATAATATTTCCAAATCTTATCCTCCTACTGCATTCTCTCTTCAAATATTGAATTTACATTACTTCAAAAATGTCATTTTTGCCCAATTCTGCACCTTTTTCCACAATTGCAATTAGCCTCAGAGGCCAATTTCGACTACTTCTAAAAGAAAATATAGAGAGAAATAGGAAAAAATTTATACTGATAAAAGTCAGTCCATATAACAAGGATAACTCATCATCCTTCATATATTTGATCCTATCTTCCAGTCACCCAATATAAAATTATGGGTTTGACTACTTTTGACTTTTGTACTTTTTAACAATTTTCAAATTTCCACCCAAAATTGGTCATCTCCCAAACCAAGCATTTATGGAAAATATTTTTCTAAATCATTTTGTCCATTTTGATGAGTTGGTGAAATGTCAAGTTCAAAAAAGTTCTTGGTTTTGACATCTAGGGTCACTTTTACCCGTTTCAAGCTTTCAAAATCCCCAAAAAGTGCTCTGAAATAGTGCTTTTTGGCCTTCTTTCACACCCCGACTTCACATCCTTTGGAATTTGGATCCAATATTCAAATATTTTATGTGGCCCTGATCCATGGCCATTCCATAACAATTTCAACCCAAACCGAGCTCCCATCGGGCCTCGGGACACCGATCTTTGAAAGTAACTAATTCAAAATTTCAGGAAAATCAGAGCAGGACGGGCTGAGGCCTATCACTAGTGACTTTGTGACCTTCATTAATGGAATCCAAACGCCTCAAATCTGATCTTATTCTGAGTTAGACTGCTCCTGCAATGGAAAAAATGAAATTCAGGCTCTATACTATTTTTTCCTGACCTGACATGCTAATCTCGACATTTTCCAAGCCCTTACGACTTTTCCGATCGAAAATCAGAAATCAAAACACACAATTGGTCTAAAATGGTCCATTCCTATTTTTATCTTTCGTACATCAGGAGTTGGAAATTGAAGGTGCAAAACCGCTCCTCCGCAAGCCTTCCGACCTCTTGACTCTGACTACTACCTTTCGTACGTCGGGAGTCGGAAGTTGGTACTTCAGAACGACTTCTAAATAAGAATACCCTGACTTTCTGACCACGAATACTGCCTTCCATACATTGGGAGTCATAATTTAGAAGCACAAAATGGGTTCCAAACAAGACTATCGTGACCTCTCGACTCCGACCACTACCTTTTATACGTTGGGAGTCAGAAGTCAAGACTTCATCACTATTCTACTTTCACAGTCCTGATCCTAAATTCCACCGTCGATAACTCGATGTCGGCACTTCGACGTCGACACCTCGTCACCATCCGAATGGTAACAATACGAACCCCCCGACCTTCTGATTCCGATGTCGAGACTCAGAAGTCAACAAGATAATGTTGTTCCTTCTAACTTCTCATGTCTATATATTCCATGTTCGAAGAGCATTTTTGACAAAATGGGTATCGTTGGAAATCTCTCAATGAGATCGATGCAATGTTGTGATCATATGAAACATATAAAGACTTTGATTTTCTGTCATTATTTAACTGACAATTTCATCCAACCTTCAACAACACTTCCTGTGCAATTCTAATTTCCTTCTTGTAGGTGTAGATTCCGACCCAAACAACCCCAGTGCTGCAACCATTGGCTCTAATACCACTCTATCACATCCCCTCCCATCAATCCAACCTATGGAGGGAACATGAGCGATATGTGGGGTGCTAAATTTTTCCCCTAATCCATATTTGGAATTCATTAAAATGTAAATATGTGTGCAAATGCAACAATAAAATACACAATGAAAGAGAAATTCTCTTTGTGCACACAACATGCATATAACAACATCTTTGTCATAGGCATAATAATAAAACAAGCACACACACAATTAATCTCTTTCTCATGCTATGCATAGGCACCTAATTGAATAATTCAACATGGAACATCTCATTCAATTTAACACAATAAACAATCATTCATAACACATAAATTAGGCATAATCAGAGACAGTAGTGAACACTTATCTTAATTGAAGTTGTCTAAGCAATTGGCTATGTGGATGCAACGTTCCACCCAACCATAGGTCTCTTCCTAGCCTAAATTATTTCAACACGCAGAGACCACCCATGAGCTAGGGCTATGTATCCACTAAGGAGTAACTACTCATGCTCACTCGCAACCACAAGCACAATCACTCTGGTTAAGCTAGCACACAACCAGGTATATGAAGAAAGTAGGGAGGAAGGGAAGGAGTTTGCTAAGACAATGAGCTTAACCATAGAGCTACATAAATCTCAACTTGGCAGTAGACAGTTTGGGCACCCACCTCCACTTTTATCCTAAGTAAGGTCCCCTATTTTGCTACACAGTTACTCGGGCGCCCCTTCCCTTAGCACTAACCTAGGAAGGTATCTCTAGTCCCGACTACTGAACCGACATATATTTTGGCCTTCATTGGTTCTACCATTCAATTTGACCTCTAATCCATCTCCAACTTCAATCCATTGTTGGTTTTTTCCCAATTTATGACCACGTGACTTTCAATCATGGATTTCAACTTATGGGCTTTCAAAACTAGGTCTTCCCATGAATTTAGAGGCACTTTACTCTCTCAATTTGACCCCAGGGGTCATATATATGGATTTCCAATTGAATTCCATTGCCCACATAAATTTCTGGGTGATTTTGGCACTTCAAAACACAACTTCTTTCCAAGTTGTGATTTCTGGTTTTTCCACTATTGGGAATGCATAGCATGCTCAGGACTGCTCTTTGGTTGTTCACTAATGGAATGAGAAAGATGTAAAATGAGTTCCCATGAAGAATAGGACTTATGGGTCAAGTAAACTGAGCCCATAACCTGGCATACGAATGTTTGAAGTATGTCCATGCTCATTAAATTCCTGAGTTGATTTCTCAGTTGCTTCCTTACAACAGAAATAAATGGAATCATGGTTAGACAAGATGGGTTCTCATGGTGATATTTGGAAACATAGGGTTCAATCCCACAACCCCTCACCTCTCCTTAGTGGATATACATGGCCCTCGTTGTTCTACCCAAATCCTGTCACCAACATGTGATGAGATCCTTAACCCCTATGTTTGCCCTAAATCCCAAAACTTGGAGTGGAAACTTGCTCTGGATATTAATTCTACTTGAAAAAACCTAGCATCGCGCTTACCCTTTGGCTGATGAGTGGTACCTTGTTCAGCACCACCTATGTCCTATTATAGAGAAGCGGTGCCACCACGGAAGTGCTTCGTCTTTGAAGCGGTTCTCACCTAAACCGCTCTGTCATAAGGGAACAAAAGCGGCATCCTTGGTAAAATGGGAAAAAGAGAATTTTATCAAGGCTTCTAGAACTTGAGCCTCGTGTCCTCCCTTATCCCTATCAATATGGGTTAGTTGTATTCGAGATCCCTCTTGGTATGATCTTAGAGCCACCTCACCCACAATTCTCTCAACTATCCCTATCCATTGAGCCTTATAAATACAAGCTCATATCCATAGTTGAGGGGGAGAACTGAATGGTATTGTTATGATGTTGAATTGACTACCTAGTCCAATCCATTGGAGATCACAAGAGAGAAAGTTGGAGCTTTTGGGGATGAGGTGTTTGTCTTGTCGAGGAGTTTGTCAACACTAAGGCAATGGTTGTAAGCTTCTTCACTCATTTCTTAATGCAAAGTTGATTTCTGTCCCACATATCTGTTGTTTTGATTTTGCATGTATATGTTACTGGATTCCTTAGTCACTAGTATGGATGTGTAGATGATTTTCTGGTAGCTTTGATGTTCTTGTTTGTTTGACATGTTTGCAGGTACATAGGTTCGTGATCAAAGCAGTATTCCAGGTGTTTACAACATTCAGGGAAGGTCTTCATCCTTTGTCGTTCACTCATTTGTTCTGGATCTGAACCATTCAGACCAGAGGAACAGCTTCTGTCTACAGAAGGTGCAATATTCCTAATTACAAATCTGGCAACTCCGCTGGGGAACAAAGCAAATTTCAGTTGATCTGATCTTCCTCAGTCCTTGAACACTTGTCCGAATCCAAGCTCCAGTTTCTAACTCTCTTCAGTCAGATCTTCCATCTGACTTAGTGAATTTTGGTTTGAAACTTTCAGATTTGTTCAGATCTGAACTATTTTGACTTTATATGCTCTTTTTTACTGTCAATTCATCAATCTTTACCTTGATTTGATCAATTTTTAACTTGAATTCTCATTCTCCTTGTGTTTTGGATCTATTCAGGGAACCACACATGTGTTGTTGGCAACAAGCGATGCCACCCCCTAAACTCTGTTAGCCATAAGCGGTGCCACCGCCTGAACCTCATTAGCCAAAAGCGATGCTCGTCTAGAACTGCTCTATCAAGACCCCTCCAGCGCGGTGCCAAGTAGGCCTTGTTCCAGAACTAGTTTTTTGTGATTTTTTGTAAAAAGTAGAGTTTGTTTGCTTTCATCCCTACACTGCCAGGATTGTGTATTAGAATCTGAATGCTCATGGTTGAAAATTTTGTGGTAAAATTGGTTTGATTGAAGAATTCAAAAGCTAGATTAGGCTTGTTGATTATTCATTTACTTTCATGCTTGTTGGTTGTGATTTTAAAAGGAATTTTTTGAAAGCTTAGGTTTCAGATTAGATCTCTTTTCATTTCATTTATAAAGACTGAAAGAAAAACCACTTGCTTGTCATCTTAATTTCATTTTTTCCATAGAGGACTTCTTTTTGCTTTTAAAAAGAATTTTTTTTTTATTGAGATTAGGTCATTATCATTACTGAGCATACGGTACTAGATCTCTGATTAGCCTCACAAGCTTTCAGGTTCTCTTTGTTCTTTGTCTCTCTTGCATTAGTACTATCTCATCAAAAGAAAAAATAGTGTGGTTTTAAGTTAGATCTATCTATGCTTAAAAGAAAAATCGAAAAAAGAGATTTCATATGCATGTAGAGTGCTTGTTGTTTTTCTTTTAGGAAAAGAGATTCTTACCCCTCTGATTGCTTTCAAAAATAAAAATGAGTTTGCAATGTGTTGCTTGTCTTTGAATTTGATTTGTTCAAAGTAGTTGTTTGGGAATTTTTGGTTTTCAAAATGAAAAGAAAATACTCTCTTTCCCTCACGTGATTAAGCATACCTCGAACGGTAAAGTGAAATATTTGCATCTACATATCTGCATGGTTTTACTTTTTCTGTCAAAATTCCATGCATTCACCTAATCGTCCACTTTAAAATTAATGGTAGTTATAGGCTTAAAATTTATATAGCAATTTGAGTGATAGGCTAGAGATGTGTTCGGGCGTCTTTAAGCATAGGATCTGCCGTTACTCGTCTGCACTACATCCCGGGACTCGTGCAGTTCTTCCACATATCGTCAGTCTATGAAATGGCCTTTCACATACCCTTGAGGTATATAGAAAGGTACTTCATGTACTCGATTGTATATAGGAAGGCCCCTTGTGAACGGTTATGCATTAGACAACACTACTACCAATTTGAGCTCCCACGTACCTTGCATATATCGGGAGACCCCACTAAGATACCTTATCTATCTGAGAAAAGCCCTTTGGCCATCTTGCTTGGAGCCATACACCAAAAATAGCATTCGGGGAGATTACTACGCACGTACCCTTGTGGTATATCGCGAGTGGCACCTTCTTGACAATCCTGGTGAGAGATCGGACTATCTGAACTCCTCCTGTCATTTAAGTTTGCTTGTTTGGCCTATAGCTTGAGTAGGGAAATTTTTGGTGTGTTTTATAGTTTTGAGACCCTAGGTTATATAGGAACTGTACAAACTGGCTGAATTAAGACAGTCCAAAAGAGTATGGGGCTTGCCACTTGATTTTATTCCTATTTCAGGAGAAGATCCTATGGAAGCTATCGACCAAGTCTCTGCTACCAACTCCCAAGTGGGAGAAAATGTGGTTGCAGAAAGTGGAGATCCATATCCTTCGCACGGTCCTCCCTTGGTCTAACAACCTTCTAGGGGAAATATTTCATTCCATTCTCCCATGGAAGGTCATGTTGATGATACTGCCCGTCCAGATTATGGTCCCAATGCTCTGTTTTGGGATACCTCTATGGGATAGGCCATTGCTTTGTTTGGCACCCATCCAACCTCTTCTGAAGATATTTCACCAAATGAAGAAGAACATAGACAATACCAGGAAGCTATTCTCCGTGCAAGAGAACTAGACAAGAAAATAGATAGCATATTGGGTACACCGCCACCTCGTTCAGCAATTTTTCCTCGTAATCCGGACCCTTGGCTTGTGGGATATCGCTCACTTGCTGATTCTATGAAACCCATTGAACCTATTCTAGATCACAATGTGACTCCACATAATCTAGGTCAAACTACCAACCCCACCACCTCCCATATTATGTCTGTTCCAAATCCTCTTGGGTCTTCTGCCCCTGGGGAACAACATTCAATTCCTGTTTCATCAATACCTTCTAGTGCCGGGGGGCAACTCCCGACACGACCTACGTTACCTGTCACTGTAATTGTAGCTAGTCATGGATAGACCTCTAGTATAGAACAATCTATATTTTATTTCCCCCCTACCCACACAAATGTGGTTAACCCCCCATCCAGTTTAGGTCAGCCCTTGGGGGCACAACCTGTAACCAATCAAACCTCTTGGGGGTATGGTTACATAGCAAATCAAGTACCTGTAGGCAATATTAATTTCCAACCTAACCCTATAAGAATGCCTTATGCTGGAATTCCATATCCTAGTAATACTTTCACACCATGGGGGCAACCTAACTGGTCCTACATGCTTGCTATGGGAGGGATACCTATACATACTGCGGGGGGTGCCGGAGGACCACCTTACGGAGGTCCCCCCCCTGGAGGGCCTAATGGTCCTAGAGGGCCTACTGGCTTTCCTCCTTACTTTCCTAAAGGTCTTGGTGGTCCTGGGGGGCCTGGTGGCTTCCCTCCTACTGGTCCTAGAGGGTTTGGTGACCCTCCTCCTAGTGGTCCCGGAGGCTCCAAAGGTTTACCTCCTAAGGGTCCTGGAGGGTCAGGTGGTCCTCCTCCTGGTGGTCCCAATGGTCCTGGTGGTCCCGAAGGCCCTGGTGGTCCTCCTCCTGGAGGGTCCAGCAGTCCTAACGGTCCTGATCCCGGAAATCAACCCCCCGCGGGTGGATCTTCCAGCGGTTCTTCATCACAACAACCTATCTATCAGTTTACTTATGGTCCTACTGGTACTTATATGCTATATCAATACTACCAGTATGTGCAACCTAATCGCCAGTTACCTTTCCTAGCAACTTTGGACTTCCCTGATTTGTCCAAGTTGATTAATGATCCCATTCAACATAACCCCTCATGGCCTCCCATTCTGGTAAAGTTACCATTGGACATTCCAAAGTTCGAAGGGAAGCAAGGAGATGATCCAAAAAACCATGTCATGACATTCCATTTGTGGTGTTATTCGAACTCCCTTATGGATGATTAAATTCGTTTAAGACTCTTCCAGCGAACTTTGACTGGTACCATCGCAAAATGGTACATTGAACTTCCACAACATTCATTTATGGATTTTGGTTCTTTGGAAAATGTCATTCTTACACACTTTTGGCTTCCTATCCATTATCAAACGGGTACAGATCTCTTAACTTCTCTGCGGCAGAACACCTCCACCCACATATCCGATCATATCCATGAGTGGAGAAGGTGGAGAAGACTTATTAAGGCTCCTATCCTGGATCAATTGTTAGCTGATTGGTTTACTAAATCTTTGTTGCCTCCAATAGCCTGAGATGTGGCTATGGGCAGTGTCGTTACCGAAGAGCAAGCCATTAGTTGAGCCCAATATCCGGCCTTGGTCTATTCCCAGTCTGGAACGTTGTATGACTTGATCCCTCAAGCTCCTCTCCCAAGCACCGATCCTACCGAGCCACCAGTAGAAACCCCTATTGATGGGATTGTTGGTTCAATCCGGTCCCCGTCGACAGTAAAACTTGCCAAGCAACCCCAAACTTCCACCCCTACTCCTTCAACTCCCAAGGTTTTTGCCGAGGTAAATTCCATTCAGAATACTAAAATGCCTGGAAACAATAAAAAGAAAGGTAAAGCTAAAAACAAAAAAACCTGGAAACCAACAAGAGAATCCAAAACCAACCATCAATGAGAACAATAAAGGGAAAAGAAAAGTGAAATATCCATGTCTGCTATGCGGAGGTGACCACTTCACGAAAGAGTGTCCTCGTCGTGAAGAAATCACTCAATTTCTAAAAACTAATCCCGCGCCCGCACTTCTCATGGATCCTTTTCCCTCTCAACAACAGCTGATAGACCACATGTCTAATCAGGGAAATTCTAGTTCTTCAGACGAAATTCGCATGATGTCCTCAGACACTATTAGCTTGCAAACTCGAAGTCAGATTTATGACAAACCCACAGATAAGAAAGAAGACCATTCTTCTTCAGGAAAAGCTCCCTCTACTAGTTCTCTTGAGTCCTCATCTATTGTTCCCCTAACCATCGAGAAGCCTAATCTCGACATGGTTTTGCGTCCACCCAAGAGTACTCTTAGGAAGGTTGTTTTTAATCCTAATGCCAGAGCTACCCAGTTTTATAATGTAGTTGAAGATCTTGCTCAAGCACCATGTGCAATGTCTACCTTGGAAGTACTCCAAAGTTGTCCTACATAATGCAAAAACTTGTTAACCGCATTAGGATCTTTAGACCTGGACAACACTAATTTGATTCATTTCAATGTCAATAACTATAAGTCTAGACTACCTCACAAACTCACTTTTCAAATCATAATGAAAGTAGTCGGAAAGAAGGTCTTTAGAACTGTCTTAGACGAAGGAGCTTCAACTTCCGTTTTGTCCCTGTCTTGTTGGAAAGCTATTGGCTCTCTCGAGCTTGTAACATCACCAATGACTCTAAAAGCTTTTGATGGATGAGGTTTCTAGCCTCATGGTCTCATACCATCCCTTTCAGTCGAGCTTGGGGGCAAAGCTGTTTCTATTCAAGTGGAATTAGTAGATGCCCCGTTAGACTACAACCTCCTTTTAGGAAGAAATTGGTTTTACACCATGACTGTTGTCGCTCCAACGGTATTTCAAACTATCCAATTTCTGCATCTAGGGAGGATTGTCACCATTGACCAGCTTGATTTCTATACACTGGATGTTACTACCTCTATGGCTAATAACATCCCTCTATTAGGCTAGTCCCCTCCTCCTTACCAGTCGATTGGGGTAGGCATGCTAAAGGATTCATCCCTTATGGGGATTTTTCCATCAACTCCTCCTAACATAGACATAGCAACAGTAAATATGATTTCGTCGTTTGATTATGATCCAAAGGGCAAACAAATCGTTGAGTCCACATGAAACCATGTACAAAGTTATCCAAACCCTTTTCGATGACCACACTGATGAGCTTCATCTGGTGGCTTCGGACACTTACCACCTGCCCTACTGGTTAGAACCCTCTCTTCCTATTCTGGATTATCTCTCCCAGGATTTTCCTTCCGATCAGTCCATCATGGAGATCATGAGTACGAATGAGCCTATATGGAAGGATCATCATAATAGATACTCGTTCCTCCCCAACACCAGTTTGGTAGACCATGATTTTGCATCCCATTTTACTACTGATATTCTCAACACACCTCAAACTCCTATATTGTTGCAAAACACAGATTTTGAAGGAAACCTATGCAACATCACTCAAACAAATCCCATTGACATATCAGCCAAGCCTGGCACCCTTGAGCATGTTCATGTTGGGCAGAACTGCTCCGCGGAAGAATATGAAGCATACCGAGCACTTTTCAAAGAATTCCATGATGTTTTTTCTTGGTCTTACGAAGAAATGTTTAGGATAGACCCATCCATTATGGTCCACAAAATAAAAACCTATTCCACTGCAAAATCTGTCAGGCAAAAACTGAGACAATTCCATCCATGGAAAGTCGCAGCTATCAAAGTTGAAATAGAAAAACTTCTAAAAGCAGGGTTTATTTATCCCATACCCCTGATAGAATGGGTATCAAACATCGTCCATGTCAATAAAAAGCAGGGTACCATTAGAGTCTACATCGATTTCAGAGATTTGAACCAAGCTTGTCCCAAAGACAACTTTCCCACTCCACATATCGACCAGATTATCGACAACTATGCCGGAAGTGTCATCTTCTCATTTATGAATGTCTTTTCGAGTTATAATCAGATTGAGATTTTACCCACCGACCATCACAAGACAGCATTCATTTTCCCATGGGGAACCTTTGCATACCGGAAGTTACCATTCGGCCTGAAAAACCTTGGAGCCACTTTCCAGCGTGCTATGTCCTATGCATTTCACGATATAAAACATATTGTAGAATCGTACCTTAATTACCTCCCAGCTCATTCACAGTGATGGGAGGACCACCGTGGTCATCTTCGAGACATTTTCCTGAGATGTCGTCATTATAACATATGGCTTAATCCTCATAAATGTGTTTTTTGCATTGAGATAGGACGACTGTTAGGTTTTGTGGTTTCTAAGGATGGCATCCGGATAGATCCATTGAAAATTTTCACTATTCTAGCTCTACCATCCCCAACCAACCTTCTAGAACTCCAAAGTTTGCAAGGGAAGGCAAACTTCCTCCATCGTTTCGTGTGCAATTTTGCAGAGAAAACACACGGTTATATGCGTCTCCTTAAGAAGGACACTCCGTTTTCTTTTGGGATGACCAAGCCCAACAAGCCTTTGATAATCTCAAACACGCTCTTACTCATTCACCCGTGATACACCCCCCAGATTATTCAAAGGATTTTCTCGTATACATTATTGCCTCCATTACTACCATCGCTATGGTTTTGGTGCAGAAGAATCCCGACGGTTAGGAGCACGTGATCTACTATGCTAGTAAGAATCTCATGGATTCTCAAACTCGATACTCACGCATGGAGAAATTAGCATTGGCCACGGTCATTGCTATTCAAAAAATTTGTCACTACGTTTTACTCTGCACAACCACCCTATTGGTAGATCAGAACCCTATGTATTACATCCTAACTCATCAGGTGCTCGGGGGCAAGTAGTCCTGATGGATAGTCATCCTACAAGAGTTTGATCTGGAATTTGCCAAAGCTACATCAAAGAAATCCTTGGTCTTTACTGAGCTCATGTGTGATCTTCCCCGTGCTTCAATGGAATCTGAGCCCAGTGATTCATTCCCAGATGAATTCTTGTTCTTGATAAGCACTACTGACCCATGGTATGGATATTTGCTCATTTATCTCCAGACACAAAGATTTTAGCCCACTCTATCTTGTGATGATCACCACCGTATCCGTCACCACGCAAAATACCACCTCATCTTGAATGACACCTTGTATCGACGTGGTATCAATTTCGTTCTCCAGCGATGCCTTACCCACGAGGAAGCTGAACAAGTTTTGAATGATTGCCACTCTGGAGCATGTGGCAGTCATTTATCTGGGATGGCTACAGCCCATAAAATCCTCCGCGCTAGCTATTTCTGGCCTTTAGTCTTTAAATATTGTCACAAGGTTGTAAGAAATTCCCACCCTATCAACATTTTTATCCGAAAAAGCACACTCATCCTGCTCCATTACACCCCGTCATTGTCATTGGCCCTTTCACCAAATGGGGGATCGATTATATGCATTGTAAGCCCACCTCAACCGAGGGGCATGGTTACATCATTGTAGCCGTTGACTATTTTACGAAATGGGTTGAGGCCATGCCTACATATGCAGAGGACGGTAAGACTGTCGCTCTCTTCCTGTTCAATCATGTGACAGCAATATTCGGAGTCCCGCAGTCCATAGTTACTGATCACATTTCTGTAATCAAATGATGGATAAACTAAGTGCCAAGCTAGGTTTTCGTCATGAAAACTCTATGCCCTATTATCCGCAAGCTATTGGTCAAGTCGAGGCCATTAATAAAGTTTTGAAAACGATGCTGCGTCGGATGGTTGGAGACCATAAATCCAACTGGCACCATATTATTTTCTTCGCTCTTTGGGATTACAGGACTTCAATGAAAACAGCTACTGGTTTCACACCTTTCCAGCTTGTCTACGGACTAGAAGTTGTCTTGCCGATTCAATGTCAGATTCCATCCTTGAAACTTGCCGTCGAAATTCTCCCAAACACTTCTGCAGAGGAAGAGACATTTCTATACTTGAACAACCTTAACGAAACTAGAAGAGATGCTACCTTAGCTAATGAGGCACATAAGAAACACGTCAAGGCGTAGTATGACAAGTCTGTCCAACCTCATGCCTTTAACGAGAGTGACCTAGTTTTGACCTATGATCAGAGATATGACAAACTAGGGAAAGGGAAGTTCAAATCCATGTGGTGCGGTCCTTTCGTCATTTCCAAAGTTTTAGAGAAAGGGGCATACGAGCTCGTGGACTATGATGGAATCCCCTTAGGGCAACCTCGCAATGGGTTGTACCTGAAGAGGTACTATGCCTAGATATTTCCTGTGTAGTACCTTGTATATATGTATATTTCTTGACTTTTAGCGTGCTTAAGTATTTTCAATATGGTTTTGAGTTTAGTGTATGTATCTGTTTATACCATGTTTTGGTCATGCAAAGCAGATGGCTTCCTACGGCTTCACTGATGGTGCTTGCCGCCACACCTTGAATCTTGCCTCAGCTCCTTGGGTTCTCTATTCCCCAGCTTACGATTTGGTCAGTTCAGGAGTGGTTTGTATTGGTACCGCTACCAACAATATCGTTGAGTATCGAGTAGTCATAGGTCTTCTGAATGAAGTTGCCTCCCAAGATGTCCGTAACTTGGTAGTCTTGATGGACTCACAACTTGTGGTTTGTCATATAAACCATGTCTATACCATTAGGAATCTTGCGCTTCTCTATCTCTTCTGGAGGGTATTTTTATTAGAAAGGTCATTTGAAACTATTACCTATAGGCATATCCCTAGGGAAGATAATACAGTTGCTGACTCATTGGCAAATTACATCCTAGACTGGCATATTGCCCATTCATGACATGAAAATCAAACATGGTTCACTATAAATAAACTATAAAAGACATATAAAACTCATATGAAATACATTCACCATTATAGACATATAAACACCAAGTAGAAGTCTATATATATATATAAACATGTTTTACAAAAAATAGGTCACGAGACCTCATCTGAAGCGCTCAGCCTTTCAAGTAAAAATCATCATACAAAATTCCTGAAGCTATCTATCAGCTTTCAGTGAATACATCATGCACCCATCATCTAATGATGCTCGTGGTAACACATAACCTCCTGAGCTACTCGATGTAGCAGTCTACTAAAATGACCCGGTACCCCCGTAGTAGGCCTCTGGTACCTCAGTGGGAGTTCATCGATCGAGGCATCTAGGATGTCTAGAGTCAACCTCTCAAGGTTATCCTCTAGCTCTCCTATCACATCATCATCCCATGGTACAAAACGGGCTCTGGCTTTCCTGTCTAATGGGGAGGCTCCCCCAGGTCATGCTGCTTCGACGTCTGCATGAAAACATTCAAGTCTCGTTACTACACATAAAAAATATAAAACATAAAAACACAATTTCTATTTTAGGGTTTTTGTTTCTTACCAATATCACCCCACTGTCCACCGGGTGGAAGCGGTAGGTCTAGGTCACCACTGAATTCAGTGCCCGCATATGCATAGTCTTCCACCATGAGGAGCTGATCTCTCAACCATCGAAAGAACGGGTCACCAAACTTTACCTTGCCTCTACCCGCTCTTATGCAGGCCATGATCCAGACCCATCTCAGCATGCGAGGGTCTCGCGCCCTCAACTCTATAAAAACCACCTGGGGTCTCATCTGGGGAACCCACTCGAAAATGAAACATGCTAGAATGGAACCGAAACTGAACTGCTTCAGCTCGCCCTGTCGACACTTGGTCAGCTGATCCTTGAAGATCGGAAGTAGAGCTTCTGCCCAGTTGAAAACTATGGGCACCATGGCCTCTATGGCATAGAGCATATGCGCTCTAGATGCCTAGTTTACCCCTTGGTTTCCCGCCACTCTTTGCATGGTGAACAAAATTGTCCGTAGTGGGCCATCCACCACTGCTTTTATGGGAATTTTCTTCCCTGATGTCCTGGTACCAGGAATACAATGGTGGTTTATCAACTCCTGAGTAGTAATGTCCCCTCCATGGGAACCGGTCAAAGAGATGGGAACACCCCGTCTCAATAGGCCTATCAGGAAGTAGATATCCTCTACTTCAATTGTCAATACATGAGCACCCACCTCAAAACACTGTTGCTATGGATTCCACATCTGGAGTATATGTTCTAATAGGTGCTCATGTGATACCATGCTGGGTGTGCGGAAAAACTTTAGAAGACCACAGTCTCTCAACATGGCTATGAAACCCACATTTCGTTCAGCAAATGCATCATCATTGTCATGTTGCCTCTCTTTCCAAATGACCCTTTTTTTATCAATGGGAACCTGTCAAAAACCATCACAAGACCAATTAGAAACATTCCCAATCATTCAAATCACCAAATTTGAGCTAGTTTGGCTTGTGTATATATTTTTATTCACCCACGGCCGGCACCACCTGTGTCCCATTGAGGACAGGTGGTGGCACTGCCTATGTCATGCGTTTTAGAAGGGGTTCTAGCGGGGTACCGCTTATCCTGCAAAGGATAAGAGCGGTGCCCGCTTTCATGGTTTTAGGGCTCACCCAATAGGCCTATAACACCACCAAAAATAAAAAAATGAAAGAGCAAGGTTTAAGGTATTACTTGGAACTGACAGTGTGGAAATCTGACGATAGATGCTCCCGGAATCAACAGTTGAAAATTTGTCCAAGAAAATGCTCCAAAGTCTCTCCACTATGGGTAAATGGTAAAATGTTTTGATTTTTTACTATCTACATACCTTTTATATGCATTTTAGGTTTTGGCATGTCGTAGTTTTTAAAATCTATTAGTCATGATCCTTTAATGTCCTTTATTGGAGAATTTTAACAGTTGTTTTCAAGTCATTGCAGGTTAAAGGGCGGTAGCAGTAAACGTTTTGGGAGTTTGTTTTTGAATTTTTCGCACTACCATAAAACGGAAAAAGTCTTTGAGCATTTATTGCGACACTTTGGTCATGCTCTCGAAACTTAGCATCAAAGGTTCAAGTCCTTTTCTAATTCTTTTCAAACTCATAAAATCCCTCATTATGAAAAGAGACCTAGTGGAGTCTTCTTTAAACTCTTTTTAGGCTTCTTAAATATGAAAAGATAGTCGAGTGATCTTGTCTTCTTCACGCTCGTTAAAGCACTTGAAGAGTCATTCGTTTAATGGTAGGTTATTACTTTTTCGGTTCAGATGAACTATTTTACAAAAAAGGACCTAGTGGAGTCTTCTTCCGTGGTCGTTCAGACTCTCTAAACATGAACGATATCGAGTTAACTTTCATTGGACTCGTTAAATTAAACATTGAGAGACCCTCTTTTGGGAACGAACCCCTCCTCTCGCAGGTTCGTAAAACATATGAGTTTGGACTTGTCTTCAGACGAGCTATAACGAGTGTTTGTTACCCTCTTTGAAATCATAAAAACGAAAAGAGGCACTCATCAACCATGATGGGGAAAATGGGAAGGGAATCATTTTGCAAATAACTGGCAGTTTTTCGTTACCTTTGAACATGGCACTTGTCTGCATATCATTTCAGTCAATTGGGTCTTCAGCTGATTTCCATGACGATCCACTTTCATGAGTCATGTCACTCCTTTGAGTATTTCAAAAGAATGCATTTTCCACTGTCGTACTATGTGTTTGTCTGGTCTAGTCATGTTGCCAAGTCTTTTGTCGTGCCGCCCGATGTTCAAAGGGAAGTTGAAGAAGTTTACCTCTGCAATCAAAACAGTCTCTGTGTCAGTACTTTTGAGTCAGTCTTATGGTTACCTCATTCACATCATTCTAGAACTTTGTTCCGAGTTTCGTGTCATCGATGTGGTACTCATCATGGCCCTCCTTCGACGATACTATTCCTGTCAACATCAGCTCATCATCCAGGAAATAGTCTTAGAAACAAATTTAGTACCTTGAGATATGTATGCCTCAATTATAGATTCTCTCGCTCTCGACATAGGTTCACATCATTGACCTTTGATCGATAGAATAAACTGGGTGTTCGACATCAAGAAATCTATTCACACTCAGTAGATTGTACTAGGGTACCTTGGGAATCATTGACATCAATGGTGATATCCCTCGCACTTGTTAATGGTTCACATCATTGGTCAGTAATCAAGTGGTTTCTACCATGCTCGACTTCTAGACATTGTAATCACATGGATAGAATTGTACTTTGTGGAAGACGAGACAAAGACCCTAGGTACTTGTTTAGCACTCATTGCTTTCCCTAAGTTGCGATGGAGTTTTGTATATCAAGCATGGATCCACATTTGTATGGTCTTGGCTATGCTCAAATTTGTGTATGTATGACATAGATCTATGTTGTATATCTGGTAGCTATGTCCAAGTTTGAGTCCTCTATCACATGGATCTACATTGTATTCTAGTAGCCATGGTTGTTTACTCGTCTCATGGATCTGCCTTGTATTGGTCTACAACCATGGGTTGGTTACATTTGTCTATGAGTCAAAAGTATTGATGCACTACAGATGCCTACTCGATGACATTCTCCGATCGAGCTGACATTCTCACCTCGAAGTGACAACTTGTTCTCTCAAAGCTCTCGCTTATTGTATCCCTCTAAGCATCATGCTTTGGGGGGCATTCTGTTATACCCAAATCCTATCACTAGCATGTGATGAGATCCGTAACCCCTATGTTTGCCCTAAATCCCAAAACTTGGAGTGGAAACTTGCTCCGGATATCAATTCTACTTGAAAAAACCTAGCATCGCGCTTACCCTTTGGCTGATGAGCGGTACCTTGTTCAACACTGCCTGTGTCCTATTATAGAGAAGCGATGCCACCGCGGAAGTTCTTTTTCTTTGAAGCGGTTCTCACCTAAACCACTCTGTCATAAGGGAACAAAAACGGTACCCTTGGTAAAATGGGAAAAAGAGAAGTTTCTCGAGGCTTCTAGAATTTGAGCCTCGTGTCCTCCCTTATCCCTATCATTATGGGTTAGTTGGAGTCAAGATCCCTCTTGGTAGGATCTTAGAGCCACCTCACCCACAATTCTCTCAACTATCCCTATCCATTGAACCTTATAAATACAAGATCATATCCATAGTTGAGGGGGAGAACTGAATGGTATTGTTATGCTATTGAATTGACTACCTAGTCCAATCCATTGGAGAGCACAAGAGAGAAAGTTGGAGCTTTTGGGGATGAGGTGTTTGTCTTGTGGAGGATTTTGTCAACACTAAGGCAATGGTTGTAAGCTTCTTCATTCATTTCTTAATGCAAAGATGATTTTCGTCCCACATATCTATTGTTTTGATTTCGCATGTATATGTTACTGGATTCCTTAGTCACTAGTATGGATGTGTAGATGATTTTCTGGTAGCTTTGATGTTCTTGTTTGTTTGACATGTTTGTAGGTACACAGGTTCGTGATCAAAGCAGTATTCCAGGTGTTTACAACATTCAGGGAAGGTCTTCATCCTTTGTCGTTCACTCATTTGTTCTGGATCTGAACCATTCAGACCAAAGGAACAGCTTCTGTCCGCATACGGTGCAATATTCCTGATTACACTCATTGTTCATGTTGCTCCACCATAGCCAACCTTTGGACATTTTATTATTATTGTAAATATTTACATGCTTTTACATTTTTCCATGGAGTACTAGCACATGGTCTATCAAGCATAATTTACTTCCCTTTATAATTCTATGAATTCACTAGTGGGGCCTTGGCCTTGAGCTCCACTCTATGAACCATACATCACATATTTACAATATTTACATATCAAGCCACTACATTTTAAGTGTCAAAACGGGGGTATTACGGGGGTTTGTTTGACAAAGGGAAAAACCTAAGGGGTATATGGAATGGGGGGGTACATAGTATATGAGTCGTTCTATTATTCCAGTGAGTACATCAAGAAAATCAATGACACACCTAATGCATTGGTTTGGGATGACCAACATGATGATGACAAAAGGGAAGGGGAGATACTCCAAACAAATGGAAAAAAACGCACGATAAAGAGTAAGTCACTTTTCTTTTGTCAAATTTATATAGAGTAAATGTTTACACTGAAATTGATAATATATACTTTATATCATACTATTCATTTTGATTTCATGGTTATGTCAGTGAATTTCAAAAATTGTTGTCACTGATAAATTCATTCTTTACAACATGGAGGCAAGACAAACATGGGTCGCATTGTATGAAGACAAGAGAGGGAAATGGGATAGTAACATGAAATAATTCAAACAGTTGAACAGTAGAATCATGCCTTATCCTAATCATTTAAAATAAAATATGCCAATGATCTATCCCAACAGTTGGGTTGCTGACCAAATTAAAGATAAATATGGTGCATTCGGTCATTACAAGCGTGTTGAAGAGGATTCACTAAACATAGGGATTGGGTGCAACAACTTATTAATAATTTTGTCTGTACATTTTTAACTTTATAATGAACATTTGGATTATAACATCTATATTTGTGTTTTAGTGCTTGGGTTATTATACATATGACTCTATCATTTGTTCACATTTTTATAGGTGCATTCATACCCATCTATTTGGCCATATGGGCATCATTTGGCACAGAGGATGCCAACGATGGTCGTATCATATAATACTGTGGAGTAAAAGTAGAGTTTGACCAATCTAGCCGTGCTAGCCACTATGATCATAACATAATAGAGGGGAAGTCAGGTTACAGAGGAAAGATACGAGAGATCATTCAAGTGGACTTCTCATATTTCCAATGTGTTGTTTTTAGGTGCAAGTGGTGGGATACCTTAGACCAAAGTAATGTAAAGGGAGATCCTGATATTGGGCTAATATGTATCAACTCTAGAAGGATGTGGGATGAAACTAAATACACTTCCCAAAACACTACAAACAAGTTTCAAAATGCACTTCCCGAAACATTTCAAACAAGTTTTTTTTTACTGAGATGTGTTGGATACATATTGGTTGTTCGTACTAAGACACATCCATATATTGAAACAACTTTTTTAGAACAACAATGTTATAATGACAAGCGAATAAGATAATCAAGGTGATGGAAATGGAGAGTGATATCATGTACATGTTTTATTTCAACATTTATATGTGGATGTATCATTTTATTTCTGAATTAACTATAATTAGTAAATTATGTTTTTTATTCATTTTATGATGTTGGAAATGAAAATTTATCCACAATATTTAAAACTATTTTGAAACATTTTATTAGAATAAGTGATATCACTTTGGAAACTCTTAGTAAAATAGAGTGTTTCATTCACTCGTGATTTGTAATTCCTTCATTCATGCATTAAATTAGAGGTAGAGAGTATTTGACATTGATATCATATTGGTGCACACAAATGTTTCCTAGATAAATTTATTAATTTTCCAATTTTTACAATTACGATAATCTATGTAGATGCCATAATTCATTCACCTTAGTTAGTATATTATTATTTCCTGCAAGCAGGGAATAATGTATTCGATCAGTTTTTGATAATCGTGCTCATCTATTATAGTTTTTTAGAATATGGTTTTTCAGATTAATAAAATTGTTTTCCTAAGTATTCAACATAACACCTCTTATTGTGAAATCTACTTTTCATTCTCCAACAGCAGTCCTGACAACTCCTTGGTTGTGCAATCAAGGTTAGCATGGTAAACTCGTAAACAAATAAGGCATGCAACCATCCATCTGTCAGTTTGCAATGTTCGAGGAAGTTGCAAATTGTGGACACCATTATCAGTTATGCCACGAAGTCTCAAAGCTTGGATAATCACTATCATTGGAAAGAACCCCAGAAACTATATAATCTCTCACAACCCTGTACATATGACAACCTTAAACACCTCCTACAAGAAATGCAGTGGCCTTCTCTTGCCACTTGCAATGCCTTGCAAAGGCTCATGCATGCGACCGCTCCGTCTTTCCAGGTACATGGCATGCAAATTCTCCACAAGACTATGTAAACAATCATTTTTCTTCTTTTAACCAACTTGGTTTCACATCTACAACGTTGTGGCAATACAGATAGTTGAACGTTTTAAGTGTACAAAGTTATCGAATGAATGACAATATAATGGTGTTTTAAACTATTTGGGTTTTGAGAATCTCAAAATACTAAGAGTTTTTGACAAATTTACTAAATCAGAGGCTTCATCGCAGGGGAGGAGAAGAGCGTGGAGCACCCATTGATTTATGTACATAGGGTTTCTTCTGGTACGATTTCATATGTGATTTTGAATTTAGCAGTGGAAATTTGGCTTAAGAAAGAGCTTGGTTCAGATTTCCCAAAGTCTAACTCTTTGACCTGTGTTTGTTAAAGAATTGTTATAGATGTTGAACTCTGTTTGTTAAAGAATTGTTATTTGTATCTCTAGTTATACTTCTACGTAGTGGAAACTTACAAACAATGTCCAACTGGTATTTTAATCATGTAAAGTTCCAGGTAGCCATTGCCTTTATTTAAGCTTAGAGATACAAGTTTATTATTGGATTGCCCGACGCTAAGAAATAGGTTTAGAATAATTATAAATAATGTATTTTAAAATGAGGGAATCAACAACAAATAGATTTTCCATCAATGGAAACAGAATGGAAACTATAGTGATGCATATGTTAACAGGAACGAAACTGCTAACAAGCATGCAGTTCATCATGTTAATGGAAACGACAATGGGATTACCACGGCCATTGTTTCTAATGGAGTGTTGGGGATTTGAAACCTCGCTTTCAAAGATGGATGACACAATTGCTTTTGGTATGAAGAAGACATTGAAGACAATCTTCGTTGTTGTTTTGCGCTAAATAGGTAAATTTTGTAAACCTATTGAACTGAATTGTAATAACTTACCATTGATTTTAGCACCGCAGATGTTTGTGAGCTTGTATGTGGATATATATAGAAACAAGTGCTTTTTTCACCAAATAATGAATTTGTTTTCTTCCCAACATTCCTCATACCTAAGTGAGCAATTGCTAAGATATAGTGTTGCTCGATACATAACCATTCGGCAAGGTAAATATACGTAGTACATTATCTAGAAATATATAAAATAAATATTGTGAATTACCTTTTCTCTAAAGGTCAACAAGGCTTGCTTGCGCTAGTGCACAGGTGCTTGTTATAGACAGAAAGTTGCAAAGCGTAGAAGTGGACAAGTTTATCTATCACAAATTACTAGTGCATCCCACACTGGTATGCCACCTGAAGTAAGTGATTTGCATCTGGTAATATCCCTCAGTTGTATCCCTATAAATGTCGGCAAAGACTTGGTTCTCATGATTATAATTTGTAGTCACGATGTTTGATTTAAGCCTCAAAAGTATTTTCGTCATGGGAGGCAGTGAAGGCTCCACTACTCAGTATGTATTACGGCACAAGAACATCAAGAAAGCGGTAATGTGGGACATCAATAAGGTCTAACCACGTGTCTCCATTAATTTATGGTTTTATTTATTTTATTTTGAATTTTTCTGGACTTGCTTTGGCTCTAATGCACATGTTGCAAATTGATATCGTTTTAGTTTGATATTCTTCATGCAATTGGTAGTACAGCCTGTCTCTTGGGCACCTTTGTGACCAAAATTGCAGAACTGGGCTCCTGAAAGGTGGTGGACTTTTTCCCTGCCTTATTTTCAATTATTCTTTTGCAATAGTTTTTATCTCGTGTCCTATTTCGAATAATGGATATTTGTTTTTCATGGCTTCGGTAAAACATGCGCATAGCATAAACGAAAGGGAGGAAGCATGGGTTGTGACCCTAACTACCAAATCCTGGCTTTGCCCTTGAGAAATCAGTTCATTATGCAACACTCTAGTTGGAATAGAAGTTGTAGTACCGACAGCATCAAGGGTTGTGGAATTATTCAACAACGTACTATGTTCCCACTAGATTGGCAGCTCACCCACGGTTGTTCAATGTAAGCCTAACTGAAGAACAATAATTACTACCGCAGGTCGAAATGGAATTGTCCAACAATGTACTATCTTCCTGGCGGATTGGCAGCTTACCAATACCTATGGTCATTCAATGTAAACCATGGTCATTCAATGTGAACCAGTTGGCTGAAGAAGACTAATTAATCCCTTATATAAAATCAATGTTTGAAATGTAGCTTTGATTGAGAAAAATAAACAATTTTATCCTTTTAAAAAGAGTGGACTTCTATTCTTAGGGAGGAAACAATGACCATTAAATTGTATATAGAAAAAAATTTAACAAAGTAGGAGATACTCGTGAAAATATGATGCCCAAAGCTAAGCAAATCGAGCTGAAGGATAGGATTTAATCCCTTTTGATATGCTTTGCTTAATCTGCTGCTTCCAGGATGTCGTTAATGGTTGAGTGGCTCTCTGTCCGCACTCTCTATTTGCTATTGTTGTGTGGTTAGACCATGCATGCGATGCGTGTCACCGTTTACTATGATATAAGATTGTGAATTATGACACGTGTGTTTAGACCATGCATGCAATACATGTCTGAGAATGTTCTAAATTCTTTATGGCTTCAATGCATTAATGAACTATGGATTTTTAATGCTTCAATTTCTCAAACTATACTTTAAACTTTTTAGGTTCCTGCTAAAGTTTATAGATTTAATCAAAATTCTTCGACACAGGATTGTTCTCGAGATCTTCTATAATAAGGTTTAAAAAGAACAACAAATCTAAGCTATTGTATCATAGTTTTAGTTTTATGTATGGTTTTCAACATTTTTAATATATAATTATATATTTAGTGATCCTAATAATGATAGGAATGTGGAGAGTCTTGACATAAATGTATAAACAAATATCTATTTTTTTATTTTTCAATATCATGTACACATTTCCTATTTTTTTACAATTTGGTCATAAAAAATAAATTTTTTTAAAATTTTTTTTAATTAATAATAATAATATATTAAAAAATAAATTTCTATTATAATTATAAATATGTGTAATAAATTATTTTAATTTATACATAAAAAACAACTTTTTTATTTTTTATTTTTTATTTTTTTAATTATTATTATTATAAATAATAATATATTAAAAAAAAATTTATTATAATTATAAATATGTGTAATAAATTTATACATAATTTTTATAATGTTAAAGTTTTATTTTTATTTCAATAACTTTAAATTGAAATTGAAAATATTAATAGTTTACAAGGACATGTCACTAACATTATCTATGTTTCAAACTTTCATCTCCTTCTACCTTACAAAATCTTTCTATGATCTTGTTCTAAAGCCAAAGCTGAACCACAGAGGAATGTTCATTACTAAGGTATAACATCACAATAAAATCGCTCAAATTATTATAGAAACTATTTCTTGGTCGTCTTCTTTTGTTGCATCATGTCGTACATCAATTAACAAGATAAAGAATAAGTTGATAATAATAAGGCATGCTTCTAGCAGTACCGTATTTCTAGGAGTCTCGCCGCTAATTGCAGTTGAATTCAGTTCAAGGCTTGAGTTTAATTGCAACCGACTTCTCTTCATTTAGTTTAAAGTTCTTAAAAATATCAAGTTAGAGGAGTTGTTGATCTCCTCACTCACTAAAGTTTATGAAATCAGCGCAACCCAACCAATAGTGTCATAGAAGGAAAATTCCATAGCTAATGTTGAGAAGCTTCTTGATTTCAACAATTTATATTCGACATATATTCGACTTTTTACAATCCTAAAAGCAGGGAATATGCAGCATTGTTGCTATGCCTTGTTTCACATTGAAATGACAAGAACAATGATTAATGAGGTGATTATGAATGTTAACTTTATGCACATCAAATGAAAAACCAAAATTTCTAATTATGTGTTAACTTTATGAAAATGAAATGATTAGAAACCAAAATTTGCAATTCTTGGAATGAGTATGCTCAACATATTAATATTGGTATGGATTTGATCAACTTTGATCACATAATATCATTTATCTATGGTTGAAGAATTTAAGCATGAAATAGTGTAGATAGTTGAGTTTTGTTCTTCTTGAGATACCATGTGGATCAGATGTTAATACAAGATTGATGACATACTTTAAATCATGTAGTAGACATATATATTCGCATGGGTAGGTGTGAACTTGATTCACGACAAACATTAATACTACATGAGGTATTATGCATGATGAAGCCTTGGAAATTTTGTATTTGTGTCTAAGGTTGAGAGGGGCTTACGGTAGCTTAAAACACACTAAGGCACATATCAATAACCCTAGAAGAAACAATAGTCTGTATCACACCATTATTAGAAGTGCAAGTTTTAATTACATCAAATAGTGACCAAGTTATAGATTCTTAGATGTTGCATACATCATAACATAGAAGTTGAAATGGACTCCTGGCAACGGCAAGGCTATCAAAATTTGGACAGGTCATCGCACATATGTCTCACTCGTCGTTTTAACATAGGCATTTCTAGATTTAAGGCAAAAATTGGAAGGTGTGAATGTCCACATGTTGTTCGATCTCTCTGACTGGGCAAGTAATGAGAGGTGGATTGGGTGGCTCGATCTGTAGGTTGGACATCTCAACGCTAAATACATTGCCCTCATCACGGTGATGCCAACACCAATCCATCGTGCGCTGAAGGATGAATGAGGTTGGGGCAAAACAGGGTGTTATTCGGTGAAGGAAGAATTTAGAGCAGTGGATGTGGACTACAACAACAATAACATTGATAGGAAATGAAAGAAGATTTGGAATAAAGACGGTCTTCCCAAAATCAACGTGTTCTTCTGGATACTCGCCCATCGCAAAACTCTAACAATAGACAATCTAAGAAAAAGAGGAATGGAAGGCCTGCTGATATGTATTCTTTGCAAGGAGTCTAAAGAATCTCTAGAACACATTTTTTTAGAGTGCAAATTCTCTAGGGAGGTGTGGCACCAAGCCTACAAGGATCTGCAATTCGAATTGACATTGCCAACAAATTGGGATGATCTTTTTGCTAGATGGAAGGTTTACTACCAAGGAACTCTACTCAACAAACCAAACTTTACCAGGGCATGGGAATCCCTTCCAAGATATATATGCTGGAAGATATGGACAATGAGAAATAAGGAGATCTTGGAGGGGGAAAAAATAGTCCGGGTAAAGTTGCGGCAACTGCAAAAGCACTCTAGGTGGAAGTCTTATGCATGAAGGGAATGCACATCATCAACAAGGAGTCATTGAATGTAGAAGAAAGAGATTGGGCCTCAGAATTGATAGTTGTCCCACCACATCTGCCATGGATTCAACCCAAAAAAAATTAATTTTTCAACCTTGGCAAATAAGAATTAATTTGGAAGAATTCAAATGCTGGTGGAAGAATTTGGGTTGCAGCTCTTTATTCTTTGATGGTGCCTCAAAAGGAAATCTAGGGATGGCAGGAGCGGGGGGAGTCTATTTCAATTATGAAGGAATCAAGTTGAAAGAGTACGCTTGGGGAATCGGCAAGAAGACTAACAATGGGGCATAATGGTTAGCTTTAATAAAAGGACTGGAGCTGGAAAGGAAAGAAGGCATTGAGGAACTAGTGGTTTTCGAAGATTCATGCATGGTTATTGGAGAATTGAGGAAACTAGTAAGTAATCGAAAGAGCCTAATATATTTTAAATTGCATGGTAAATGATTATAAAGGCATCAACTTCCTTCACATATTGAGAGAAAATAACAAACATGCATATAGTATGGCCAATAAGGGAGTGGATCTAGAGTGCGGAAACTTGTTATGTGATTAGTAGGACTATGAGAGAAACTGGATCCCTTTATAGTAAACCATCCATTCTCATCCTTTGAATGCTCTACTTTTGTATCCTCCTGCTTGGGCAATTTATAAGGAGTTTCAACACTCATAGAATAGGAAATGGTGATGAAAAAACTAGAATGGAAAAGGAAGCACAAGGAGGCACGCGCTTGGTCTTCCTTTGGGAGCAGTCGGTGTCCAATTTTTTGTAATATTTAATTACTCATATTTTTATAAAAAGTTCCTCAATCGTTTATGTTAAAAAAAAATTATAGATTCTTAGAAAAATAATATATGTTATTTAAAAACTTAAATACAATAAATAATAAAACTATACAATTAATTTATATTTTTTATAAATGAAATTTTAAAGAATTATCTTATTGAAAGAAGAATTTTCATATGGTTGTTATTTTATTGTTTTTAGTTTTGAATATTTTTAGTTCTATAAATAAATATTTTTATTTTAAAAGTTTAATATTCAATTTTGAATTTTGGATAATTTAAAATAAAATTTATATACATCATTATTTTATTTTGGGTTTTATATATTCAATTTTTTACTTGCAATATTCATTTTTTAACTTATACAATTTTTTTTTGTAAGTAAGCACTCACGGAGTTTCGAACCGGTGACCTTATGTAAAGAGTTCCTTAACAATACACCCATTCACCATCCATTCTACACCTTGTGGGTTACAAATTTAAATTTGATGTCCAACATTCAACTTCTAAACTTTTTGTATCAACTTTAAATAACAATTTAAAACTATGCTTAAGTTGGTTTAAGGTGGACCAGAGTAATGTACACAACATTGACCAACTTGAGATACTTATATGATTACACTTGTTCACACTTGTTAGTGGTGTACACAATTGTTAGTGATGAATTACAATTGTTCATAATTGTTAGTGGTATATGTAATCATTAGTGGTTGAGGTCACTAATTTTCAATATTACAAAGGAAGAGTAGGCAATCTTACCCATAGTAAGATTGTTCTTATAGATTTTCATTGGGGTTAAAGGTTGGTTACCATAGTTTCATAAACAAGTTTACATGTTTTTGAATATCTTAAAGACATTTCAATAAAATGTTGTAATTTACATTTTATATAATCCATAGCCAAAAACACACTAATCCACATATTAATAACCCCTAGAAGAAGTAGTGGTCCTTATCGCACAATTAGTGAAGACGTAAGTTTCAATTACATCAAATAGTGACCAAGTTGTATATACTTAGTAACATCATGTATGTTATTTAAAAACTTAAATTTAATAAATAATATAAATATACAATTAGTTTGCAAATTTTTTTACATGAAAATTTAAAGAATTATATTATTGAAAGAAGAATTTTCCTATTATTATTATTTTATTGATTTTAGTTTTGAATATTTTTAATTGTATAAATAAATAATTCAATTCAAGAGTTTAATATTAAATTTTGAATTTTGAATAATTTAAAGGAAATTTTACATACACTATTGTTTTATTTGGGTGTTATATTCAACTTTTTACTTGTAATATTCAATTTTTTTACTTTTACAAATGGATTCAGCACCATAAAAACCCCTGGGACACCCAAAATTCCAAAACTTGACAACTGTAAGCTGGATTTTAAAAAAGTCCGACCGTATTTATCAAAATCGTGCTAGAAAAACCAACTTATTCTGACCCAAATCGTAGAATTTTTAGACTATGCCAATTTAAATTTGATGTCTACTAATCAACTTCTAAACATTTTTGTCAAATTTAAATGTCCAATTAGGACTTAGCCTAAGGGTGGATCAAAGTGGTGTACACAACCTTCATTGACTTAAGATACTTCTAGCGTATCTATTTATACCATTATGATTAATTTATGGAGTCACTATTTATCGTTATTGGTTGAGGTCACTAATTTTCAATATTACAATGGAAGACAAGGCAATCTAAACCATAATAGAACCGTTATTATAGTTTTTCATTGGGGTTGAAGACCGGTTACAATAGGTTCATAAATAAGTTTATGTATTTTTGGAGACCTTAAATACAAAATATTTCAATTATTTCTTTAACCATTTTAGTTGCTTGAAAATTAATTTAATGTTTAATATGTTTATATATCTAGTGTTTTGCACTAATTGCATGGAATAGTTGATTGAAGATGAATTCTACCCAAACAAACAATTTATTTTGATGAAATATAAATTTTAGTTATATTTAAGATAGTGTTTGTAAATTAACTAAGACATTGGAATTAAATTTAAATATTTAATTAAACATCATATGACGCATATCTAATTTAAATATTCACCAATACATCTCAAACTTGGTTTCGAAATAGAGAAATTAGTAATGATGTTAACCATTAGCTTACACAACAAAATTTATAAACAAAATTAACATCAATGTGGCATAAAAGGACACAATATACATGAATAATAATCTCAAAATCAATATGTATGTGAAATATACATGCCAAATATGTCCAATATGCCATATCAAATTTGAATGAGTGATACATCTCACATTTAATTTAAAATTAGAAAAAAAACATTAACATACAAACAACATTTCATAAATAAAACAACGTCAACATCAACGTGATATGAAAATAGAACATACCCCCCAAGGTGTAGACCACTTGGCAACTGTGCACTTGTTAAGGTGTACGGGTTGTTAAGCACGTCACGGGTTCAAACCTCATTACAGTCTTGAGGGTGCGTTGTGGGGGTCAGCGTACGCTCTTGGAGGTTATAGTGGTAGCGGTCGGAATCGACCCTGTGTCATGCGAGTACGAAACCGGCTAGTTGTCGATTCCACTAGATACAAAAAAAAAAAGATATGAAAATATAACATAAATATAACCAATAATATGTGTATGTGTGTGTGTGTCCAATATACATATCAAGTTAGAAATAAAAGTAAAATAAATTCGATATACATTGCAACAATAAATTATATACATTTAATCACTTATAATTGTTATAAGATAGATGGCCCACCAATAGAGCTAGAGGCATTAATACCTCTACAGTGATCAAAACCAAATGCATTAATAACTCCACCATGCTTAGAGCTAGAGACATGATTAGTGCCTCTGTCAGCAGAACTAGAGGCAATTTCAGTACCTCCACTAGATAGCAATGTAGTAACCAACATCTGGTATATCTCTCCAGCATGAGTCATATGACCCGATGCCACCATCTCGTCCATAACAACCATGACTGAATTGGGTGTGGCAGCTAGTGGGTTGACTATTAGAAGAGAAGAGGATCGTCAGCCAGCCAGTGGAGGAGGAAATGTTGGTTGGTGAGCCTGTGGAGGTGGGTCAACCAGTGAAGGATGAGATGGCGGTCGATCGGCCTGTGGAGGTGGGTTGGCCTATGAAGGAGGAGATGGTGGTCGATCGACCTATGGAGGTGGGTCAATCCATGGAGGAGGAGATGGTGGTTGGCAAACATGTGGAGGTGGATCGACTTATGGAGGAGAGAGTGGTTGGTTGGGATCTGAAGGAGGAGGTGGAGGTGAAGGAGAGGGAGGATCACCATCTGAATGTGTTGAATCGAATGAAGAAGAATGACTATGATGATCACCTCTCATCCTCTCTAGTAGGGTAATCATAAAAACAATATGACACGTCAATATCAACATATCACGTGGAAGGGTCACCCAAATCTATGAGAGCTATGAGTCCCTAATTCTGATCTCGATAACATGTACTGGGAACACTCTATGCCCAACCATTAATTGACATAACTGATTAGCCACCTCCTGACAAAATCTATTATATGGCCTGCATTGTCGGCCTAACCTCTGTAACTAAGGTAGCTCGTCAACCTCGACAATCTCCCTATCAGGTTGGGCAGTCACCTCCACATCATATGTACCAATATCTGCAAAATATTAGACAAAGATAATTAGAAAATTTAAATAAAATGTTAATATAAATCACATGTGCAATAAATGAGTTAGTAAAACCTTTAGCTTCTGGTGGCTCATCTTGGGTAAATCAAATGTTCAGGCATCATTTCCATTCCATACCTGAATATGAGAACTACACAAGGTTCATGGTATGAACATTCTCAATGGAGAGCATCTACAGTACTTTTGGAATGATCCTACACGGGAACTCCGAATGGACCCTCTTGGGAAACATTTCCCCCCACATGTGCATATGCACATTAGTCCTCGACATACAAGGGTTGTGATCAAATGAGGGATTAGTGGTTAGAAACATCTAAAAAATAGGCAAAGGAACTCTAAAGCAAATGAAAAGACTACCCTCCCATCAAACATAATGTGACATCAATCGAAAGAAAAACAAAAAATTCCCACAAATATGGCATACCATCTCATACATCTAAGTATATACACTAAAGAATCTACATAATATAAAAGGATGCAACTAATGTGCTTCCCATCATAGGTGTAGTGGGCCACTATCATGACAATAAGTGAGAGGCACCTAATCTTCTCTACAATTAACATATACAAATCAAACTTTCCACCAACAACCTAGAAGCTAGAAGGGGTGGTGATATCTTGATTGACATATCTCTGAACATATACTGGTTGACTCTCTCCCACAAAGATAGGTCAGAGATCAAAGAAATGGGGAAATTTATCCCATCTCTTAGACAACCCAATAATGAAATAAATGTCCTCTTTTGTGGGATGGAACCACAGAGACTAACTTTAAATGTCTACCTAGCATGATCCCACCAACGAGTGAATAGTCTCAGTGATGTTCTATTCCCCCTGAGGGAGTCATATTGTCATAAAACTCGAGGAGGACAACAATATATAAGAGATATTAAGTCTGATCTATAATAAGGAAAGGGTGTTAATCTCTCTCTGGCTTCCCACTCATGTACAACATTGTACTAGTAGGCTTGGCCCTATTTCCACTTTCTATGATTAACATAAATCATTAATGTATTAGGAGAACACATATATCACTAAAAAAAATGCTTTAAATTACTAATTTTTGTTTATCTAAATAAAAATCAATTACTTTTGCAAAAAATGTAAAAACATTAATCGATGTATTGTTAACAATGAATAAAAATAATTAACGCATCACTAACAATGCATCAAAATCACAAAAGAATTGATTATGATGCGACTATAATAAACATGTGCACCATAATCGGTGTGTCCATACCTGTCTGCGCCGATTTGGTCTTGTTGGATTTTCTTTAAAACGCAATGTGCCTATAAAGTAATAACACATCAGTAATATTTTTTAAACTATGCACAACTTTGTGATGCGGTATATTCTTTAGGTTGCACCATTTACGATTATTTATTTTACAATATATCACATTGTGAAAGGTGCGCCAATCTTTTAATGGCACACCGGATTTTGCAAAAGTACATTAAATTTGGATGGTGTGTTATTACTAAAGAACGCCATATTTTTTTTTCATAGAAAAAAGATCTTATATATAATATATAATAAAAGGTATCACCAGAATATTTACAACCTTTTCAGCATTGTAACTTTCTAGTTACATATTTTCGCCATATAGCATGGAAAAAAGAACATTGTGACTGACTTCCCAGATCCAGAAATACAAACCAACTCATAATAGGAATCCATCATCACCCAACCATAATAATAAGGTTAAGTTGCCTAAAGAACGCCATATGTATCAGTGCATGTCGACATAAATAATGCACTTTTCTTCATAACACACATTGTTTGGATTTTTTATTGCATGTCTATATTGGTGCACTTATAAAACATTGGTTCATCGTCCATAGTGTATAGAGTACACTAAGGCATTTTATGTGGTGTGAATAGTTTATTACACAACACTGCCAATGTTTGAATACTTTAAATTATACTATAAATGTGTGTTGAACGAAACAACTACACCTTGCATATTTTTTTAATTGGAAAAAGGGGAATTAAAGGTGAATTTTAAAGTTTAATCCACTAAAATGAACATGAGGAGGTAAAAAAGAGTTTACCTTGTCTCTTGGGTACTGAGGCATGGTGGCTATGTACTCAACAAATGATTTTTTTACCATTTTCCAAAATTCAGAAAAAATAATAGTAATCAATGCATATGAGGAATGTGATAGGTGAATAACACTGATAATGACGTTGTCAAACCAAGAGGATGTGCACTGATGCTTAGGTGCTCTAGAGAATTGTGTAGGTCGTAAAATTGAAATTCCAATCCCTAATTTCTTAATTTATTTTACCTTACCTCAATGCATGTCTTAGAGTACCGCATCGGTGTATGTGATTATTTTAAGGAACCATACTTATTTAAAAGTGTATAAATGTTGGCGAATATTACCAATTCTTAAAACATCAACTATAAAATGATTGGCGATATTTTTCAAAAAATATTTTAGTTTCCAAGGATTTTATATTGTTTATATAATAATTTGGCGATTTTTAGGGTGAAAAATTTTTACCCCATCAAAATTGAGCGAAACAGGGCTTCAAAAAATGTAAAATGGCGAATCTTTTTTGGGAGAAAAACATGGAAAAATAACCCACTGGGCTAAAATTCGCCCCTAAAATTATCCCTATTTTCAATGGTGCACCATCTATTTCATAAAACTATGATAATTGGTTTGCATATTCAATGCTCCGTCAACCTACATACATACCATTGTTGTGTATATACCAAAACACACCAGACTCTATTTTAATTTTTTTTATAAAAACTAATTTATATTATTATAAATTTAATGGTTAGTAAATTCCTTTTGTTTATTTATTTGCACCGGGGCGGTTATGTGAGAATGTGTAAAAACTATAAAAAAAAATGTGCATCATAGCCCGATTAGTATGTGTGATGCTCCATATTCTGATAAGGACTGACGTATTTTATGGACTAAAATGCATTAAATAGTATTTTATTTTATTTTTTTAGTTGTTGCTTCATATAGATATATGCTCGAAGGCGTTATCAAAATAACAACGCATTAATGTCTTTTTTACTACTTTTAAATAAAAGTTGATTTTTTATTATAAATATTTTATCGCATAGTAGTACATTATGTTATCTAACGCCCGAAGGCGCTATTGAGCACGAGTCGTCAGGGTGATTGTATGCTTGTGGAGCACCAATTAGTTTTTATGCAAAATAAAAATAAAAACAAACATATTTTCCAATAAGGAAAATTGATTTTATGAAATGGTTGTGTTGTATTATTTAGAGCATCGGTGCATATTTGTTGGAAGTGCACCGATGTGGTTTAGTAATTTTAAAAACACCAATAAAAAACCTCCACTAAAACCTATGGCCACCCACCTCCGCTATAAACATATAAATAAGCCTTTTTATGGAGAGGCTCCACAAAAATCTCTGCTAGAAGGTGCTTTCCTAGTAGTGACCACTTGTCAATTTTCTTCCCTTGGACTTACTCCTTGTTTTGGATTTGGAGCAGAGGAATATTAATTGGGTTTGGAACTCTTTTTCTTTATGTTTTTATTTAATTGCATCTTCTTGGGACATTGCTTTCATTGCATCACTAATTTTTTGTTCTTGGCATCTATAGAAATAACACCAATGTGAAAGAGATTATCCTACTCGAACATTAATTATTCTCAAAACGATTCGAACATAGGAATTTTATAAGCAACTCCAAAAGCATCTCAAGTGGAATAAATTGTAGAAATAAACAAATAGTGAGCTTCACCAAATTTAGAAAGGATGACAAGTACATATATGATCATTTCGCCTTTTATACATCATAATATGCAAACAAAAGTCTCAAAGTTTAAACCTTCAAATGTAGTCTTCAATGCGATCAAGGTTAGCCACATTTGGAATAATATTTTCTTTCTCACGCTAATGAGCCCAGACATTGTTTTGTTTACCAAATAGTTAATCAAACTTGGCCCAAGCATCATATAGTTTGTCAATCCCTTGAAGCTGAACTTGAGGTCTTAAGAGATTGACATTCCAATGAGTTAGCGAGCTTCATTGTTTTTGTTTTCCCACTTAGCTCTCTTCTGGGTATCCAAAGGTGCAATTTGTATTCTCAAAGTGATCTTGAACACTCCCTTACTTCTCAATTAGGATTCCACATTATAGGATCCATGAGTAGTATTAATGTTATCTATTATGAAGAACACAAAGCTAGAAAAATGAGGTTTAAAGGGAGCATTTAAGAAAAATAAGAAATAGAAGCACCTGACAAAAAAATCTCGAAAAACTGGTTATATCGGTACATAGGACACAAAACAAAAAACACACTAACTTAAATTCACTTAGATTGAGAAAGTTATGCATGTTTAAATTACCTTTGAAAATTCACATGCCAATAGAGAGGACCTTGCCAAGTGTTGGCATGGTAGTGCTCCTTGGGATATTGATGTGGCATTGTTGACGTGGGAGGAAAATGATGTGGCATTGACACATGGTAGGTAATGTGGAAACCAAATGATGTGGAAATGACACATGGCAAGCCGATGCAACAACATTTATTTGGAAAGGCCACATGTTGATGTGTCTGTGTTGTAATCTCATGGTGAGGTTTTAAGCTTCTACAATGGGAGGAAATGTGGAAATCTTGGCATATGGTCTGTCTATGTGGTATCTCTTATGTCAAGGTGTAAAACCTTTAACCAATGCATGGTACCCATGGGTGGGATCTTTCATTAGCAAGGAGGATTGTGCCATGGTAGGGGGCAATGTGCTCATTGTAATTGATAGGGTAACACCCACAAGGTTATGGTATCAAAGATAACAAAGGAAGTGATGCTCACCAAAAAGGTGTTGGTTGGAAGGATATTGACTAGAAAAGGTAGAAAACTAGCAACACTCTTAGTGACAACAACTAATGCCAAACCCATGACCAAAGGTAGAAGTAATATGCCGATGAAAGGGGATTTGACTCAATTCGACCCAATAGCTAGACTTAGGTATTGGATCCCATCAAAACAACTTACATGAGTACTAATACTATGGCCATGTGAAATATTGCAAAATAAACCCTCTAAGAAACCTTGAAAAGAAGGTGCTAGAAAATCAAAACACAAGTAGAAAAAACCAAGAATAGAGGTGTCAATAATTTAATTATTATGTTTTATAAACCAAATCCTTTTACCCCTTTTGAACAAATTACCATGTCCTGCTAAAATAAAATATCTGAATCTTGCTATACAAAGGCCTTTTCTCCATGATACATGGATTTTGTTAAAATATAATATCTAGCTCAGATGTTCAAGAGCTTCTAACGAGATCTCTGTGGTTTTAATTTCAAATTTGAAAGAACAGATCTTAATCTCTTCAAATACTCAAGATAACAACTAGGCTTGATCATGCAAATAAGCAACAAATGTTGCTCGATCATGCAAATAAGCAACAAATGTTTGGAATGGAAATAAAATTCCTTCACAGTTGTTGCACGCTATATCAGATATACGACCATAGCCCACTAAAATAACAAATTTAGATCTTGGTTATACGAAGGCCTTTTTGTTTGAATTGAAATGCATACCCAACTAAAACACTCATTCCAAACACGATGGGACGCTTATACTTTCTCCATGATGCATGGATTTTGCTAAAATAAAACATTAATATCAAATGTTTAAGATCTTTTAATTAGAGCTCTACAGGTTCAATTTCAAATATGAAAGAAGAGATATTAATCTCTTCAAATACTCAAGATAACTACTAGACTTGATCATGCAACTAAGCAACATTTTTTTGGAATGAAAATAAAATTCCTTCATAGTTGTTGTAAGCTACATCAATCTTCAAACAATCAAGAGTTAACCTCACAAGTGGTATGAGACCATGTAGGAATCCAAAGGTGAGCAATTCATAAGAATAAGCACCAAAAATAAATAACTCACACAAATAAAAGATACTAGACAACAAGATTTACATGGTAGAATCCTTAGAGAGAGAAATATTCAAGGGGCAACAAAAAAATTGTATGATTGCTCAAAAGGGCTTACATCTAGTACACAACTCTCTATCTCTATGTCATACCAAACAAATGATTGTCCATGATATTTAAATATAGACCATGGATCAATGAGGTGATAAGACACAAATCCATCATCATGAATACTGAGAATAGAAGCACCGTTAGATCACTTATGCACAAGATAGAATGATGTGTCAAATAACTTAAATACAAAAAAAACACTAAAGAAACACGACAAAGGCACAAAATACTAGCAAAGTAGATCAAGTTGGTCTTAAGCAATCCCCCAGTGTCTAATTTACTAATGCTTGGTGTTGCATGAAGGAATGTTGTTGGGTGAATCAACATGATTCTTGGCTCTAAGGCTCTTCAAATTTGGTATTCAAATGATTGAGGACATGATTTATAGCCAAATGAGGTAAATGGTCCACTAATTATAATGTAAACACAAGTTCATGTTCAAAATATGGGAAAGTTCATCTTTGGAATTTGTGTAGGGCCTTTTCCATATGATCTTATTCCCAATTTAGGGTCATAAGGCTCATTGGTATGACTAAAATTGGGGTGACCCGAAACATATACTGAATATTGACTTACCTTTACCTTGGGATACAAATGGATCCACTTCAAGCCTGAGTTTGAAGACTATTTGAACATACTTTGGTGCCTCAATCCAAATAGAAAATGTGGCTATTACAACCACATTACAACTAAGAAAAACATGGAAGTCAACCCTTGGATATGAAGGAGACCCTCTTTATCCAATTTTTTACTATAGGAATCCTACCAATCATAGACATAACACTATATTGCTAAGGCATGTAAAACCCTCACAATCCTAAGTGTGGACAAATCTATACTTTGAAGCATATTTTATGGTTATGTATCCTATACAAGTCGGTGTGGTCTTGGGTTTAAACCTTGTCTTAGAAATACCTCCTTGTGTCCATTTCATAAAGGTTGTCTTATTAGGTGACCATCTCCCTTAGGCTCTTGATTTTCACTCAGCTTGGTTTTTAGTTTGTGTTGAAGTGATTTACTTCATTTGAAGGCAATGTAATGGTGTCTTGTTTGATGACAAAGATTCTTTCTCACACTTTCTCATGGTATGGTGATGCCTTCACATGTTCCAATCTATGATTGTAGATTATTATGAATGTTTGAAAGATTCACAAGAGAATTGAACATTTACAACAACTAGAGTATTGGAGTGCTTCCCTCGGCTTACACCATGAGCCAAAAGCCACACAACTCATCTCGACCCCTATCAATAGAGTGTTTCCAACATGACAACATAAACAAGTTCGATAGGGGAGGAAGCATGAGTATAGATGGCTTCCTTCCCTGACAAGGAACGATAAAAAAATTTCAAATTTTGGCCTTGACCATCTTAGAGAACCCCAAGCCTTCCTAAGAGTCTAATGATGGATGGGATCAACATATGAATGATGCTTCTATGTTGATTAAACGAGGCCTTGCTCTTAACGATTATGATGAACTGACTCTTTCTGCTAGTATTATTGTCTCATAATGTTTATGCTTGTGTTGCCTACCCTTAGTGGTTGAACCTAACCTTTTTAATTAATTTGGACATAATCTATAGTGACTCTTTGTACTTGATGTTAACTAACTCATTTTTTGAGTTTTAATAATCTTTTACTAATGCTCATAGACACTACATATGCATTCAACTTTTTTATATATTAAACTATGTGCTAGTCATAAACATAGTATACCCGAATTTAAACAGAGTATACATAATAGAACCCTCGATGGGAAATAACAGAGAGAGAGAGAGGTAAATCTCTCGACTTTCTTTCTTAAATCTCAAGGAGGAAAATCATTACATATATAGCTTGTCACACAAGCAACATATTCCTACAAAAATGGATCTGATAACAATAAATAAAGGCAAACATGGATTCAATTGCAACTATTTCCATTTTAAGCATTTCTACATTAATATCTAACACTTCCCCTTAATGGAGAAATGGATTTTTTGCCACACCTAACTATTTCTTACATTCTACAAAGTTCATATTTCCAAGAGGCTTGGTAAAGATTCCAACCACATTAGTAGTGGTATTACAATAGATCAAGTCAATTTCGTTTGATTGTATCTTTTCTCTTACAAACTGATGCTGAATTTCAATATGCTTGGTTCTGGCATGATAAATTGGGTTGTGTGTCAATTTAATACAGCTTTGATTGTCACATTTGAGAACAATTGCCTTCATTTGTTTATTGCCAATATCTTCAAGAATTCTCCTTAACCAAACAGCTTCACAAGTAGCATTGTATAGAGCTTTGTATTCAACTTCCGTTGATGATAAAGAAATAATTGGTTGTTTTTTACTGCTCCATGACACAACTCGTGTACCTATGTTGAACGCATATCCTGAAGTTGATTTCCTGTCATCGGGATTTCCATCCCAATCTGAATCAAAGTAACATGTCAACTCAACATCATAATTATCAGTATACATAATACCAAAATTAACTTTTCCTTTCAGATATTGAAGAAGTTTCTTCACAGCTACCTAGTGACTTTCAAGTGCCTTAGCCATGAACTGACTAAGAATACTGATTGAATATGCTATATCTGGCCTAGTAGCAGTGAGGTAGTTCAAACTTCCCACCAACTGTCAATACAAAGTACCATTTACCTCTTTAATTTCATCAACACTAGATAACTTAACATTCTGTTCTAAAGGTGTTGTCATTGGCTTGCTTTCACTCATATTAAGTCTTTCCAGTATTTCCCTTATGTATTTACTTTGAGTGGTCATTTTTTTACCGACTTCTCTCCATATTTCCAGACCTAAACAATAATGTATTTCACCAAGATCTTTCATTTCAAACATCTGTGATAACTGAATTTTAATATCTTCAATCAAGTGAGAAGCACTACCTGTGATAATCAAATCATCAACATATAAGGACACCAAAACAACATTCCCTTCTTCATCCTTTTTGACATACAAATTAGGATCGTTTTTTATTTTCACAAAACCTTTATGAGTAAAGAATGAATCAATCTTAATATACCAAGATCTAAGTGCTTGTTTCAAACCATATAAAGCTTTCTTTAGCTTACAGACAAGATCATCTTGTCCTTTCTTTATAAATCCTTCAGCCTGAACCAAATAAACTTATTCTTTTAATCACCATTCATAAATGCAAATTTAACATCTAACTGATGTATTTTCCAATTGTGTTATGTAGCTAATGTAGTCATGATTCTAATTGTATTTAACTTAGCTGCAGGTGCAAAAGTGTCTTCATAACCAATCCCTTCCTTTTGTGAATACCCTTTTGCAACTAATTTGGTCTTATATTTGTCAATACTTCCATTTGCGTGAAATTTGGTTTTATACAGCCATTTACATCCTATGGGAGCTTTGTTTTCAGGCAATTCTATTAATTCCCATGTTTCATTCTTCATTATTGATTCATATTCTTCATTCATTGCATTTTTCCATTCCTTATGATTTTTGGCTTGTTCATAAGTACCAGGTTCTACAATATTCATTACTTGTGTCATCAATGCATAATCTTTATACTTGGAGGGTACCTGAATTGTTCGTGATGACTTCCTTTGCGGTCCACCACTTTGTTCACTTTCATTTCTTCTTTTATGAGGTGTAGGATCCCCTCTAAAAGGAGTTTTTTTAGTATCCATGTTGCTTTCACTTTGTTCTTGTACCTGTTTCTGCTCATGTACATGTTCTTCTACTTGTTCATGTTCACCATCTATATCAATTTTAACATGAACGTCATTGTCNTTTCATCATCTGTATTCTCATGAAAAATCACATCTCTGCTTGCTATGAGCTTATGTGTACTAAGATCAAACAGTTTGTATGCCTTATGATCATCACAATAGACAAGGAATGTACACTTAACAGATTTTGCATCAAGTTTTCTTCTCTCATATTTGGGAATACGAGCAAACGCCTTGGAACCAAATACTCTTAAATGACCAACTTCAAGTTTATAGCCATAAAGGACTTCAAAAGACGTTTTCAGATCTAGAATCTTAGTTGGACTTATATTTTTTAAATAAACAACAATATTTATGGCTTCTGCCCAAAAACCATTAGAGATATTTTTACCTTTCAACATGTTGCAAGCACATTCCACTAATGTCCTGTTCTTCCTTTCAGCTACACCATTTTACTGTGGTGTAGAAGGAACTGTGAATTGTTGAATGATCCCATTGTTCTTGCAGTGGCTATTAAAAGCTCCTGATGTATATTCTCAACCTTGATCAAATCTGAGAATCTTAATGCCTTTTCCTATTTGTTTTTCCACCATGGATTTAAATTCTTTAAAATATTCAAATACATCACTCTTTTTCCTTATAAAATAAACCCAAGTAAATCTCGATCTGTCATAAACAAATATAAGAAAATACCTTGTACCACCAAGTGACATTGTTTGCATGGGACCACAGACATCAGCATGTATTAATTCAATTATCTCTCTCTATTGCCTCTCTTTATGCACTGGAAATTCATCCCTATGCTACTTACCTAGCGCACAAGCTTCACATTCTATATGCTCATTCTTTAAAATAAGAAGCCCTTCAACCATCAATTTCTTCTAAAGTAGTACTAAGTCATATTGATTAAGATGTCCATACCTGCGATGCTAACTCTTCAATTGTCATTGTTGTAGATGTTAATGCTTAATGATTGGACTTTGTTACTTCAAGTTTATACAATCCTCCAATTCTTGTCCATGTGGCTATGACTTTATAATGATTTTGAATATCCTATACAAGACAGTGAGACTGCATAAATTCTACATTCAAATTTTGATCAGTTATTGTGGAAACATAAATCAAATTCTTTTTTATGCCTGGAACATACAACACATTGTGAATCCGTTTCATTTATCCATTAGGTAAATTCACACATATTACTCCATAACCCTGAATCTTATGAGATCTATTATCTCCTAAATATATGTGTGTTTCATTTGTGCTCTCATGGTATTCATCAAACCACTCTTTGACACAAGACATATGAGCCGGGGCACCTGAATATATGAACCATGCATTTTCATCATTAGTTTTTGCAGACAATGCAACTTCCGAAACAAACATCTTTAAATTCTTAAGACCATCATTGATAGAGGTGTCAGTTTTTGCATAATTTCCATTATGTTTTATGAACTTCTGTTTGGATTCATTAGCTTTCCTCTTATAACAATCTTTAGCATAATGACCAGGTTTCCCACAGTAAAAGCAACCATCATTTTTCTTATCACGTGCATCAAATTTTGATTGAGTCATGCCTCTGTTCCTTGGTTGAAACTTGCCTTTCTGTTTTTGTCCCATGGCTTGCCCTTATGTGATTGTTTTCCTTTGGCTACTAACGCTAATTCTGAAGTATGAGAGGCCGTCTCAGACACCTTCATTCTTTCTTCTTCTTGTAGAAGAATCCATGTTAACTCATTAAATGTAGGTGGCTTTGCTCTATGTCCTAGACTTGAAATAAAGACATGATAATCTTTGATTAAACCTTTTAATGTAATAGTTACCATGTCAGAATTGGAACTTTATTACCAATTGCACTTAACTGATCACATAGATCTTTAATTCTAGAAACATAGGAGGAAATATTCTCACATGCTTCCATTTTCATGGACAATAACACAGTCTTCAAAAACATAATCCTATTTGAGTTTGTAGTTTCATACAAATCTTTCAAAATCTCTCAGGTCTCCTTGGAAGTTTTATAGTCTCTTATGTGTGGAATTATGTAGTCCTTGACAGACATCCGCAACATTACTTTGGCCTTCGTTTCTTGTTTCTCCCATTCTGTACCAGCAACACCTGTGGGTTTGGTTCCATCTCCATTTACAACAATCCATACATTCCATGCTTCAAAAATAGTCAATAACTTAAATTTCCACTCCATGTAATTATCACCATTGAGCTTGGATGCTTCATTCAGACAATTATCTGCAAATGAATTCAACATTTCTGCTGTAAAATTCCTTAAACATTAAAAAAAATACCTGGAAAATGTCTATCAGTGAAATTGTTAAACTCCTACTTTGAGCAACTCAACACTTGTTCGAAGCCACAGCTCAACAAGAAAACGGGCTTGGCCCACCATGATTTTCCTCCACAAAGTATCCATGGCGTGTCAAAATAGAGATTAGGCCTCAAATCGCTGCACATACTCCTTCAAAATTCACCTCCAATCGCTGCATGGATTCCTTCAAAGCACTCAACCACTTCTAAACCAGTCTTGCCTCCACGAAAATCCTTGATCTCTTCTCAAGGCACCAACTCGGCCTCTCTTGCCCCCCATCACAATATCTAACTAAGCGTCTTGGCCCTCAGGGAAAGACTTGGCCCAAATGGACCGGTTGCTCCTCTACAACAACTTCAACATGACCAACGCCTCCTCTACACTTATGCACAACCTCGCTCTGATACCAAAACAAAGTATACCCGAATTTAAAAAGAGTATATAGAATAGAACCCTAGATGGGAAATAACATAGAGATGGATAAAACTCTCGACTTGCTTTATTAAATCGCAAGGAGGAAAAGCATTACATATATAGCTTGTCACACAAGCAACGGATTCCTACAAAAATGGATCTGATAATAATAAATAAAGGTATACGTGGATTCACTTGCAACTATTTCTATTTTAAGCATTTCTACATTAATATCTAATAGTCATAGCCTATTACATGAGTGAGCCCAATGGTTAAAAACATGTATTTTCTCCTTACAAGTCATATAGTAAAAAATCCATATGGATAGGATATATATACTTTGATAAACTAAAAAATCAAATCGCATACAAAATACAAAAATCAACCTTGGTATGTAATTCAAAATACAAAATACAAACTTGAAAAGAAATACTCAATCATCTTTGTTTTAATAAGTGTTGCAATTTATTGCCCGTACGGGTGTGACTCATTGGCGGTTCAGTTGTTATGAAGTCACAGTTGTAAATGGAAGTCACAAGTTCAAATCACACATGCTTATGGGGTGTGTGAGACACCTAAAGATATAATGGTAGCGGAATTGGATCCCTGAACCTGTATCACACAAGTACCAGACCAAATCTAATTTTGTAACACTCTCTCCTTGAAAATGGACTTTAATTATGTATTACTGTAATGTATTTGTGACCCTACCAAGCTTCAAATTTGAAGCCTTCAGAGCCCTTCAAAGGCCATTTTAAACGTCATAGAAGGCCATAAGGAATTTTACCATGTAAAAAAAAATTAGTTTCATTTCTAGCACTTCAACAATGAAATTGAGAAAGCCTCTGTAAATTTGCAATAGAAGGGCAGCTACAAGCTTTTCCTATCCTAGGGTTCAACGGACTATGGGGGAGTCGGGGCTCAGAGTCTTCCCAAGTGCCCTTGAATAGTCGGATCATGGATGAGGATCTCAGTCCCAATCAACACAGACCACGATGGGCCACTAGGCTGCCTAGTGCCAAGTTCAAGTCGGTGAGTCAGGATTGTGACTCACGATTCGATGTTCAATTTCAAAGCATTTAATGGAATTAGCATGCATTACTGATTCACCAACTTCATTAAATATTGGTATGAGATGATGCCACCTGCCAACTCGATTTTCAATCTGTCATCCTAATGTTCACGGAGTCACATGATCTCACAACTTACAAGTCACTTGAGTATTTGAGTATATGATGTGAAATTAAATACTCATATGAGTCATATCCATAGATGGTGAATTGATTTGACAACCCTCCACTATCAAGGCTCTGTAAGGAAAAACTAATGGCGTTTGTTTTTTGGTTACAACTTACAAGTTGCAATTTACAATGCATTGAGCAATATTTGCTAGATTTGAACCTAAACTGGTCCAATGCAGGGTATGTAAGTTTCCAGACCGGGGTTTCACCCAGTGCTAGGCATTTCTATTATGACCACCACAAGACTGGGATGACGGATCTTTGGTAGTAGGCTAGTAGCACGCTGCCCTTTGTTTGTGCTCATGAATCATATCCTATACTTGTTAGTCCATTATTCTAGGATTTATTCCAATTTCCATTCATTTACTGGGGTCAAAATCATTTGAATCAGCACTCCCATTCTCCCTCGGTCCACCTAGGCTGCTTAGTCTACCTATCTCATCGGAGGAAAGGGGTTAGGCAGTAGAGACAAAGGCAACTGGAATGGAGGCCTAGCCAAAGAGAATGGTTGTACAATATGCATATAGTCATCTCTAAAAGAAACATTTTTTTTTTCATATACCTAACTGAATATTATCATTACTTAATTTGTCAAGATGCTTACACAATAACTCTTGCGCTCGAGATGTTTATGCGGGTTTCTTATGTCTACAATGGCTACGATTTAGAGAGGCTCGTTCCCATCATTATAGCACCAGTGGGTTTCTCTTGCAAATATTGCTATTACGTCTCCCCTCCTCACTCACCTCACCTTTTGACTTGAGTCCTATTCTTCTTCTTCTTCTTCTTCCTCCCGTGGGCTCTCTGATCTACGCCCTAACCGCCCTCATAGCGTAGAATGATCTCTGAAAGTCTCTGGAAACCTTGGTCAAACAACACCCAGTTTTCCCTCACCTGCACAGATATATCTATGTTATGTAGAAGCAATTATAAAATGATTTTTTTTGTAATAATGTGAAATACACAAACATACATTCGCCTACCTCAGGAAAGGTAAACCAACTCAAGAGCACCGGGATATTGTGGAATTGAGATGGCGTTGCTACCAATCATCTTTTTGTAGAAGGAAACAGTTGCACACTCTAATTCATCGTTGTCTTTTGTGGTGGGAAACTCGAAGGTTCCACCTTTTTCACAGGCAGGAGCAAGAGAAACAAAGGTAGAACGTTGGGTAGGCTGGATTGAGCTTCCCTGAACTTAAAGAGATTGCTGAAGTCTGTGAAAAAAAACATTATTTTGGGTTTACGAGTATAGGACAGTCGAAGGTCAGGACTCAGACTCTCAACTCTCCAATTCTATGCTTCAGTGTCTCCGTAATTTTCGTTTCCTCCAGAAGATTATGCAGAGCTACGCTGTCGAATTGGTTGTAGTGAATTTACAGGTATATATAGCATTTTACACTTGTGTAACATTTTATATGTAGATAAAAGTTAAATGTGTTTCTTGTTGGAGTTCCTTCTGGTTCTATAAATATAAGGGTGGGGTTAAAATTTCTCAATCCAAAATGTTGTTTGAAATTTGTAATGTATTATGCGATTGCGTTTCTGCCAGACTAAGTCTCGAATACTCAATAGATGTAACCTTAAAAAACCAGTATTTAAATGAAATTAGAACTAAAATAATGTATACTTTTCATAGTCTAGGACCACAAATTTGTTTGGGCGGAGGAGCAAGAAGAAAGAGCCTTGTATTTGAGTTCCAAATTTGTCAATGTTATTCATCTGCCGTGAATTGTAAACATTAGGTTGAAAGAACAATATTTGAATATAAGTGTTTGAATTGTTTCAATTTCCTTAATGAAATCCAATAGTTGAAAGGATAAAATATTTAACAACTGACACTGTAAATGTTGTAGACTCTGACCCCTTCGTTTTCCTGTCATCCTTCTAATAATGGAAACAAGAAGTACAAATTGTCTACCAATCTATCTAAACAAGGGAATCCCTCGACGGACGTTCATGAATGAGGGTCTGGGAGTGCAATGATTTAGCAAAGAACATGATTTCAACATCCTCGTTGTCGCAAACCTCCCAAACGTGTGTTTATGATTCGTCTTCCTTGTTGACTTGTCTAGAAACTAGACACCCAACTTGTAGTGATATTTGTTGGAGAATTTAAAGTTCTTCCTTATAGTGGACTAATAAATACTTAACCTTTTCGATAGGGCTGATAAACTTGATATAGATTGGAGGGACTATCCATAATCTACCTAAAAATGGGGATTTTGTTTATTTGATCATTTCAAATTGGGGTATAAACTCGATATACATTGGAGGGACTATCCATAATCCACCTAAAATTGGGGCCTTTGTTTGATCACTTTGATTTGAGCATGTGGGAGGGACTATCCATAATCCACCTAAAATTGGGGCCTTTGTTTGATCACTTTGATTTGAGCATGTGGGGAGGACATGATTCAATTCTAAAACTAACTGTTGAATTAAGGGTGAATAAAAACGTTTTTCCGTGAAAGCATTAGCTATTACATTCTGGGGTTTTTCTTTTAGGTAGGTCCAATCACACTTGACCAATAGAGCCACCATCAAGCTGAATTAATCCTCCATTCAAAAGTCCTTCCAAATTCCAATGCCTTATTTTATCAACGACCTAACAACTGAGTATTTCACCGGCCCTACAGAATTGTCCCTTATCTAAGTTCAATAAACTATATGCTCCACGGACCACGAGAGTACATGGTTTACCTCACTAATTCCATGTAAATGTTGAATAACTCAGGATTTCTTCTTATTGTCATTTTTTCATATACACTGTTTTTAATAAATAATAAGATTTTGTTGTACACTTACAGTTTCAAATGAAAAGAATGATTTATTTTTACATGTCAACATTGAAGGGTTCAATTTCTCACAACCCTTCAAAGTGAAATGGGACCTACCCTTCAAATTTGATCCTTGGACCCTACCTCGATTTCACATTCTATTTAGGCGTCCTAAAATTTAATTATTTGTAACAAAGTTTTGTCACTTGCTGAATATAGCAGTGCGCATGATCATAGTCAAATGTATGATCACAGTCAAATGTATATCCCCATGTTGACACGTCACTATGATAAGTTTCTACATAAGTACATCTCTATATTCTTTTTTAATTTTTGACGGACGTCTGTAATTCATTCTTTCTTCCAATTTGGTGGATCTCTGTGATTGTGATTGTTATCTACCTTCACTCTTTTTATTTGACAGATTTCTTAACGCTTCGTTCCCTGATTTCTCCATACAAATTCAGTTTCTTAGAGCAAAGCAATGGCCAATGATCGAACATCTCACTTGGGTTTGCCGGCGATGGATATTTCGCTGGCTTTTCCTCAGGCTACTCCGGCTTCCAAGTTCCCTCCCTGTGGCAAGTCCTCCTAAATTCCCATACGTTTTAGCCCTAGTTTATCAGTTTATCAGATGGGATTTGTTAAGATTTTGTTATGTAGATGTTGTGAAAACAAGCCTCGGAATTGCCATCTATGCGTAATGATCTAAAACTTTGACATGCTCAACAATCACTGGTTTCATGCATTTCATCAAATATCCAAATTGAATTTCATTAAAACATATTCCTGAGATTTTTGTTTTCTGTCTGCTGTATTTTTTGTCTTCATTTTGAAAATAGAACATTATTTTGAATGGGTAATTTGATTACTTTAGGTTGGATTTGTTGGGGTTTAAATGTTCAGCATCAAATATCAGAGAGACAAACCATTGATTAACTATTGCGATTACTAGCATCACTCGCATGAACTTGGGAAGTGAAACAACATAGATACTAGATGACAGCGCCGGTGTTCATATGGTCATTGTGTGTCCTCTGGGTCGGGGAAAACATAGGTGGACTAATAATGTGCTTTTATCCCTTATCCATCCACCCTCATTTAAGTATATATATTTTTAGGGAAGGTGATTTGGAGTGTGCAATGGATCACCAGAACTGCTATAAACAAATTCATAAGTGATAGATCATGATGCTTAACTGCTTGTAAGCCACTTGTGCTGACCTCCTAAATAACAGTGATAATATGGGTGCCTATTTAGCATGGAGTTATGTTTGAGATTTGAGTTAATAAAATAACAAACTGTTAAAGCACCATAACAGGTCATGTATAGGACTCTAGAGTGACTAGTTGGATTGTGGAAACATAAATATTTATGTGATTTTCGAAGTTAGGCACTAGTCAAAACTTTGGGAAGTTTCCATTAGTATTCTGAATATCATGTTTGCTTATTATTCTATATATATGTTTAAACTTTAGATGGGGTATCATTGACTTTTAGTCATGGTAATTGTAACTCATCTCCACCTTTCAGTATGAGATAGTAGGCTGTAGCTACTATGCAATACCTTTCTATTTTGACACCCCCGTTTTCATTTTGATATATTATTAATTAATATAAATTCATCTTAATCTTCCTTTCAGTATGAGACTATGCAATACCTTTCTATTTTGATATATTATTAATTAATATAACTTCATCTTAATCTTGGAATTCTAATAGTCCACTTGAATAAAATAATTTGAGGTGTAAACCTCAAGGTGGTTAAATAATCTTTAAGAATGCAAAAACATTGAAGCTTGCACCAATTTTTTATACTTCTCGATGATAAATAGATGGGGTTTAATCTTTTCGTTTCTTTGCTCACATCATATGACTATATAGCCACAAGAACCAATATCTGGAGGATATTCAGAAAAATGTGCTTCACATCCATTCCATTCATTTTGTTATGTTTACCTTTTTCATTTTAAATGACACTAGTTGATATCTCTTTTAAATACTACCAAAATTCGCATCCATTCCATTCATTTTGTTATGTTTACCTTTTTCATTTTAAATGACACTAGTTGATATCTTTTTTAAATACTACCAAAATTCCCATCCATTCCATTCATTTTGTTATGTTTACCTTTTTCATTTTAAATGACACTAGTTGATATCTTTTTTAAAAACTACCAAAAGCACAGTCAAGGCAGAGGGATCTAAAGTTTGGACACTATAGTGCTGGGTAAAACCCAGCCTCAATTCCAATTTTAGCACACTTTATTGTCTGTGTATGTAACAGACAACCTATTTGACAATATAACCATATTAAAATGAAATAAAAATCTTGATCATGGGTCCAATAAACCCTCTTGATCTAACTGGATGCAAAAAATAATTAAAATTATTGCAATTTGAAGTCTTAAATATTTTTCTGAACTATGCAATGTAGATCTCTGGAAACGAAGTCTTAGATATTATTTCAGGGAGTCAAGCTTTTTTCCTGGTTCCAAGTGCCATGTATAGTCTGTGTTTCAGAGACCGAAATGCTCATCTTCTTGCTGCTTTGTTTTTATTTTGCAGTATCTGACTATTTTCAGTTAGATGCTCTTCTAACCCCTGAAGAGCGGGCTATTCGTAACAAAGTCAGGGAAGTTGCAGAAACAGAAATTGCCCCGATAATTGTAAAGGTATTTTCTTCTATTAGTTCCTCTTCTCGGTTTAGTTCATCTTCTTTGCAATTATGCTGTGAATTTATCTCATAATATATTAGTTTGAACAATTTTAGATAGGCATCCTATGGGCTAATATTTGTGATGGTCCAAGCATTCTTTGCTCTGTTAAAAGAGTTACGTAGTTACATGGTCAAAATTTTGTTAAAAAAAGCTCTGTTGTGTGTCGATATCACTTAGATTAATTAAGAAAAAGCCAGTCAGTATGAGTCCGTAGTACTACATAACATTTCATAGGTGCAAAACAATAAACAATTGTTTTGCACAAATCATGTATTTTCCCTTTCATTTCAATTTCTTCTCAGTCTGCACATTCTCTGGTTTTACTGCAAAGAATCAGATTTCATATGAAAATTTCACAAATATAATTTCTTCTTAATCTTGCACATGGTCTTGATTTTAACATGCTTAAAAAATTACTCAGCAGTTCTTCCCTTTGCAAGAACATCTTGTTGCATCTGTTAGGTTGTTGTTTTAAACATTTTACCCACAAAAAATAGATGAATAGAAGAAATAGCGTCTGATACTACAACAGCATAGGCATTGCCATTTATTAATGTAAACTCTATAGAAATTCTCTGGACTTATGGCAATTAATGCAACTCAGAAAATTTCACCTCTTTCCTACAGGTTTCTCGGATCTTAACCCTGTGAATTTTCAGCCTTAGGGATGTTATGAAATATATGTAAAACAATACTAACAGTGGACAATATTTCATGTCTCGACAACTCCAATCCACTAGGCAATTCAAGTGAAAAGATATCAAAGTGTGCCAACAAGTTTCAGCCTTAGAGCAATCTTATCATGCAGAAAACAGATCTGAAATTCACTTTAAGACAACTTTAAAATCTAAATACAACAACAAATCTGCTCTACCTTATTCAGTATGAATGTTGAATCGCATAACAATTTCAGCCTTAACTTATGTCAAATCAGTAAGCCATACAAGTGCTGGATGTTACAAAACCATGAAGAAATCTGCAATCACTTAAAATTTAAAATCAAATCTGCAATTGAGACAATTTTGGACAGTTGAAAACTTCATGTGTATGTCTAAAGATGAGGTGCATGTACATACCATAGCCTCATCCCAAGGCTAGTACAATCCTCTAGCTCTCCGAAAACCTAGCTAGGGAAAATAGTGAAAACCCTAGCCCACACCAAGGAGCCCAAGAAGCAAACATTACACTGACTTCTTCTCCAAGTCTCCAAGGGATGAAACCCCACCATACTATTTAAGATACCCCAAAAACTCCAAGAAATCCTAGAAACTCCAAGCAAGAGAGATAAACTACAAATAAAGATGCACAAGGGAGAGGAAGAATAGTGCGTTCCTTCCTTTATAATGAACAAGAACGATAATGATGAAAGGACTCTTTCCTTCCTTTATATATATATGAGTGGCAAGGAAGGGCAACAATACATATGTGGGCCTAACCTTACAAACAACCTACAAAACCACAAGTAGCTTCACACATGTGGAGTGCTACACTCCAAGGGTACACATGTCAAGCTCCAAAATGATGTCATACATGCAAAGCTCCAATGTAAAGGTGCTCTAGAAGATGTGTCCAACGCTCCTACGAGCCTCCAATGACTCCAACATCCCTCCTAAGCGATGTACTACACTAGATCCACTCCCCTTGCATTAAGATTGTTAGAACCAAGGTGTCCTCAAGTCAACTCCATGCCTCCATGCAAGCATCCAAGCTACCCCATGTTGTCTAGTGCTCAATGCTCTCCTCTTGATTACCAAATGCTCCTCCTCCACTGCAAGGCATCTGTTAGATTTTCACAAAATTATAGCAGCATATCTTAGTTGCATTTATCAATAGGATCACTAGAAGATAGACAAAGCACAAAACAATAACGCAAGGATTTTTACCCTGGGAAACCCAATCGGGAAAAACCCAGCAAACCTTCGTATGGAGATAATGATCTTCTGAGAACAAAGAGAAGAAGAGAGAGAGAAAATGTCTCTCGCAGATATAAACTCCAGAAAAACACTCTCCTAGATTGCTTGAGTGCATCTTTACTGCTCAGCCAAGTAGTTGTGAATATGTGTTATAATGAGGAGTGCTTCCTATTTATACTGATTTTCCACTAGGAAAATCATTGGGGCCGATTTCTCTTGGGGGAGCAATAAAAATACATTTTATAATTTTATTTCTATTTCTTTCTTTTGCTTGCTTTTCACCCCAAGGTTTACAATGAATAATTACACCAATATAATCTCTCGTAGGAGGTACAAGGAGGTACAATACAAGTACAATAAGAATAGCTTCTGAAGTTGCACAAATTCCAACACGCCCTGTCAACGAGGAAGGTATTCTTCAGATATGGTCATTATCAACATCATGAGCATCTGGGTCTCTTCTATACATCTCATCTGTCTCGATCATCTCTATACATATTGAAGGCATCAACATGTCATTGTAAGGTCCTTTATAATTTGTAGTTCCATTGCTACCTGTTCGTCTTATCTGTCGATGGGATCCTCCCATACCTGGCTTGAGAACTTGGACAAGCAAATGTGCACGACCATCTACTACCTATTCGTCTCATCTGTCGATGGGGTACTCCCATACCTGGCTTAGAACCTGAACGAGTAGAGATACCTATGTAATCACACGACCATCTATTGCCTGTCCGACTCATTTGCTGATTGGATTTCTCCCATACCTGGCTGAGCACCTGGACAAGTAGAGGCGCCTATGTGAACTCGACCATCTACTCCTTGTTCGTCTCATCTGCCGATGGGATTTCTCCCATACCTGGCTGAGAACCTGGACGAGTAGAGGTACCTGGGAAAAAGAATGATGAATGTCTGTTAGTCATCTCTCGCTCTCAAGGAGGGATACATTCTCCTCTACTCCAAGTCTTTCTCGAAAGTATTCAAACTTCACTCTGGAAAGAGGCTTAGTGAGAACATCTCCAATTTGGTCATTTGTCGAAATATACTATAACTCGACCGCACCTTTCAGCACCATATCACGTATGAAGTGATATCGAATCTCTATGTGCTTCGACTTGTTGTGAAATACATGATTCACTGACATCTGCACACAACTTTGGTTATCATAGTGAATCATGGTTGGCTTTGGAATCTGGCCAAGCAATCCTCCAAGAAGTTTACGAAGCCAAATTGCTTCTCGGGATGCTGTGCTAGCAGCCATATACTTGGCCTCTGTAGTACTGAGAGCTACTAAGTTCTGCTTCCTACTGCATCAGGAAATTTCTGTTGAACCCAAACTAAAACAACATCCTGAAGTATTCTTCCTATCTGCAGTGCATAAGTCCCAATCTGAGTCTATAAACCCTTGCAATTTCAAGTTACATTCCGAGTCATATTGTAGACCGTATCCCATAGTGCCACGTAAGTATCTGAGCACATGTCTTGCAGTAGTCCAGTGAATCTGCCTTGGTTCGCACATGAATTGACCAAGGGTATTCGCAACAAAACAAATATTTGGTTTGGTGTTCGTCAGATACATCAAGGACCCAATCAGTTGGTGATACATAGTGGGATTGATTAAATTTGAATCTGAAGTAGAATCTCTCAACTTTTTCAAATTTGCATCCATCAGAGTAGCTATGGACTTGCAGTCCAACATTCTGAATCTCTTCAGTATATCTATGGTGTATTTTCCTTGACCTAGGAAAATCTCCTTTTGCCTCTGCCATACTTCTAATCCCAAGAAGTAATGCATCAATCCAAGATCCTTCATTTTGAACTCAGAGGCGAGTTTCTTCTTACACCATATGATAAGTTTCTCATTTCCAATGAGAAACATGTCATCAATATATAGTATCAAAATCAGTGGCTCATCATTCACAACCTTGTAGTAAAGGATGGGGTCTGCATCACTTTTGGTGAATCTTAGACTCACTAGGAATCCATCTATTCGTCCATACCAAGCACGGGGTGCTTGCTTGAGTCCATATAGAGCCTTTTTTAGCTTGCATACATGAGACTCCTTCCCATGGACAACAAACCCTTTTGACTATTCAGTATGTACTTCTTCCTCAATAATGCCATTGAGAAAGGCTGTCTTGACATCCATTTGATGCAACTTCCATCCCATAGATGAAGCAATAGCTATGATCGATCTGATGGAAGTATATCGAGCCATAGGAGCAAATTTCTCATCATAATCGAGTGCCTCTTTCTGAGAGAGCCCTCTAGCAACAAATATAGCCTTGTATTTTTCAATGTTTCCATTCGCTCCATGTTTGATCTTGTATAACCATTTGGAAGTCACTGCTGACTTCTCCTCGAGTCTAGGCACAATCTCCCACACATCATTCTTCATGATGGATTGGTCTTCTTCCACCATGGCATCCTCCCATACTTGGTGTCTGGATGCTTCTTCGTAAGTGGTGGGTTCTGAGTCAATGATGCGACTCATTAATGCCACATAAATGGAGAACCTCTGAGGTATTTTACTTTCTCGGAAAGTACCATGTGGGGCTTCATGCCCCTTAGCATCTTGTAAGGTCTGTTGTGCCCATCTAGGTCTTTTCCGGCTTACTACCACATCTTTGGGAATATTAACTGTTGCAACTGGATCAATGGGATTGATGGGTTCATCTTTCTCTGCTAACTCTTTCTGAACTGGAGGGGGAGATGATCTCATCTCCATTTCCTCATCATCGATCTCCATGTCTGATCCTCTTCCTTTCCTGACAACCATCTCTTCTTCAAAGGTCACATCCTTGTTAAGTTCAATCTGTCTGGATCCTGGGATATAAATTCTACAAGTGTTTAAAGATTCACTGTATCCCACGAAAGTTCCCTTCTTGCTGAAGTTTCTAACTTTGTCCTTTTCTCCTTGGGCACATGTATGTACATTGGACAACCAAAGATTCAGAGGTGGCTTACTTTAGGTTTTACTCATGTGAAGGCTTCTTCCGGAGTCATGTTCTTCACTATCTTATGTGGGCATATGTTTCTATACATATACACTTGTTCTGGATGCTTCTACCCATAAAAACGTAGCTAGAATCTGGTCATGTATCGTGGCTTTGGTTGCCTCCACAATTGTTCTTTTCTTTATTTCAGCAACCCTGTTTTGCTGGGGGTTGTAGGGAACTGTGAGATCCCTCTTAATTCCTGCTTCCTTGCAGAAATCATTGAATTCTGTACAGGTGTATTCTCCACCATTATCTGATCTTAGGATCTTGATCCTCTTCCCTGACAAATTTTCGACTTGTGCTTTGAATTCTCTGAACTGGCTTAGTTCTTCGTATTCCTTGGTCTTGAGAAAGTATATCCAAGTCTTCCGTGAGTAGTCATCGATGAATGTTACATAGTGTTGTCCGTCGATTGCACACTAGCAGCAGAAATCAATTGAAAGCTGTCTCCTCACTTAGGAAAGTGGGAGAGGTGTGACCTTGGGGGCAAGCACAGAGCTAGGTACTATCACCTACTCCTAGCTCCTCCGTTTAGGCTAACTCCTAACGAAGCCAAGGGGGGTAGTCCCTACAAAAGAGTTTTCTATGGCTCTTAAGTTGTTAAAGTGTTTTTTGAATGTTGCAGATGCGGATGGGTGTTTTTTAGGAGTTATTATAATTTGAAGGTGGTTTACTTATTATGAATGTGACACAAGATCAAAAAAAACAATCCACGTTGCAACAAGAGATTAAAAGATAAATTTAAATTCTAGACATCAATTAAGCATTCAGCAATAACAATTATATTAAGCCATAGACAATTGATCAAATAATATAATTATGCAAAACAAAACAAGGACCAGTGCCTTATGGAGTCAGTGAAGCTGAAATGCGCCAGAGAATTAAACACACGTCTAGAAATTACACCGGTGAATGTTAAATTGTGCGAGTGCTCTTGGTAAGTTTTAAGGATTTTAATGGTGATCTTTGCTTAAAGTGTCTAGGAAACTTAACCGGAAATATTTTCAGTGGCTCTGTTCGAAGACATGACGGACCTGTCTGGAATCACAAGCTAGGTGTTCACCAGCGAGTGTCCAGATTGGGTTGTCCGGTGCCCACACTTGGAATCTTCCCACTACCTGAGTATTTTATCGAGACAACGTCGGTGCGTTGGTTATGGGGTAAAAGTTTTAATTATGTTCTTATTGCGGTCTTAGCAAGTCCATTCACCGTTAAGAGTACGAGCTCAACTCGAAAGTCAGCAGAGCATACTAGGTGAAGGATATCAACGAAGTAAATTAATTAGAGGGAATGTGGGTTGAAAGATTTTATTAAGTCAATTAATTAAACTCTCCGATAAAGAGCGCTCTTGACCTTGTCTTATAACAAAGATTCAAGAGTCTTATCTGATCTAAATGCCTAATGCAAGGATGTGCAAAACTAATGATGCTCTCCGATATAGAGTGCTTTTGACTTGTGTTACTACAAGTTCAAGAGTCTTACTTATTGATTAACTTATTAAACAATGAAAAGACAACTCTCCGATAGAGAGTACTCTTGATTTACAAAGTGAGATTCAAGAGATTTCTACTTTAAACAGTTGAATTACTTATGAAAGATACAAGAACTTAAAAGATGAAGTAATCAACTTAGTTAATGAAACAAAATGGGCTAATCTAACAACTAGTGTCTACTTTGCAAAAAATGAAACTACTCTAAGTACTTGAAATAAATCTAAGCTAAAAACCAAGACACTCTTCCCCAAATGGGGAAGAAAAACCAAATATGGGAGGCCTTATCCCACTTAGCCTTGTTTTATTAATGAAGTACAAATGCCTTGGGAATTTAATCCTTGTTAGGACTTTTGAGAATTGGCTTAAATAAAAATGAAAAAAAAATCTTATGAGTTTGTACAAAGGAGAATGACTTCTTTTTTGGTTTTGGATCTCTGTCTTTGGATCTAGTTCTGCTTGCTCTTTCTTGTTTGGTTTTGTTTTTGGTTCACCTGTGGATAAGAGCTCTAAACAAGGACTAGTAAGAGTGTTAGGAAACCAAATTTAACCTATGATTCGAAAAGATTAAGTGGATGAGAAGACAAGTGCCTTATGAGATGAAACAAAAGATCAAAACAAATGAATGTGACCCAAAATCAAAACTTGAAAAGGACCAGGCAAGCTCATCGATTTTTATGTAAAATGCATGATTTTTGACGAAACGACTTGAGACTTTTTGCGAATTTAAAATTAAAGATTTTTTAACATTTTAGGCTAATTTCTAGAATTTGGAAAATAGCAGAAAATCGCAGAAAATCAGTAAAAAAACAGCAAGTACAAAATTGCATGTTTTTCGAGAAAAAGCTCAAAAAATAAAAAAATAAAAAAAAAAGTTTGAAATTTTTTCTGATTTTTATGCTAATTTCCAGAATTGAAAAATAGCAGAAAAATGTCAAAGATCAGCTAAAAAACAACAAGCATGAAATGGCACGTTTTTCTAGAAAAAGTCAAAAAATAAAAAAATAAAAATTTTTGAAATTTTTTCTGATTTTATGAATTTCCAGAATTAAGAAAAAAAGAAAAAAACACAGAAAAAACCAGCAAGCCCTAAAGTGGAAAATTTGCACGTTTTTCGAGAAAAGGTACACGTTTTCCAAGGAAAAAAAAAGATGGATTTACAAACTTGAAAATGAAACTAGATCTTTAAAAGTGGGCCTTTAGAAAGATGGATCTAGCTTTGAAAAAGCTAAGCAAGCCAAGCAAGATCTAACTTAGTAAAAAGCCAAGCAAGCTTGAAAATAAAGATTTAAATGACTTGATAACTTCTATAAAAGTGGAAAAGAGGTAAGATAGAACCTTGAAAATAGAGATCCACTTGTAGCAACCAATGTAACCAAGATAATTTTTTGAAGTTTGTTGGAGAAGGCAAGAAAGATCTGGAACCGCTTGCAACCCTGCAAACAAAATATATTAATAATGGAACACTTGTATGGTGAAGGTATTAGGTGCTGAAAGCTCCTACTAGATGTAATCTCTGAAGACACAAACACTCAATGTAGATTTGATTAGAAGCTTAAGTACTAGATTGTTAGTCTTCAATAAACATAATAATCAAATTGCAATACAAGGGTAGGGTGAAAGAGATATTACTTCACATAGGATGAAGACACAATGCCAAAAGCCCATCAAATGACTTCCAAAGTCTCAATATTTTATTAACAAAAGAAGCTTACAAAATCCAATAGAGTTTCTATGCCAAACTCTCCATCCGAATAGAGCTGAAGGAGCCTCTATTTATACAATGAGATCAAGCTAAAACCCTAAAACCAAACTAAGAGTAACACCGGAGTAATTGAATGAGCTCGACATGATCATTTGGAGTTGAACTGAGCTGCAACTGAGTTGTAATTGAGTGTTGGAGTAATAAGGGGGGGTGAGGTGGCTCATCCTCCCTCGTAATGATCACCCAACCAATAGATAACCCACACATCAACCAAAAACGGATTTGACCAAAGAGGGCAAATTTCTGACTGATAGTTTAACTGCTACACTTCGATACTTGATTTGAAATTGATCGATATTGATTAGAATCATCATAAATGCTCCGTGCCATGTCATTTAGCCTTTTATTTCGCTGAATTTGGATTAATTTGCAGAGTTTTAATTTTCTCCAAGCTAATCATTTTTTAATAAATAATCAATATTTTCCCCAAAACTGACTTGTTTGAGAAAATATGAGTTATGTGGCTGAATGATGATTTGAAACTTGGATCTGGTTGGCTGGCTAATCAAGAATGATTTTTGGCTTAAGGTTAGAGCCTTCAAATACTGAATTCGGGTTCTGGATGACTAACTTATTACAAATTGAATTTTTCCATTTAAATTATGGAAAAATTTAATTAAAAACTTCGGAAAAATTAAAAAATTAAAAAAATAAAAAAATAATTTTTAACCCGTCCGGTAAAATTTTTTTCAGAATTTTTTCTGAGGGTCCTAGTGACTTAGAACATGACCATAATCTATTCTAATAATGTCTAGTAGGTTTATATACACCCAATGGGGCTCTAATAACCCCCCAAGGCCCAGAATTCAAAATCGGGCATTCCAACTTTGGAGGAAGCGGGAGAAAACCTCGTCAATTATACTCGGCTATAGGCAAAGCATAATTGTTAAGGGCAAAAAACTCCCTGGAATACCTTAGTTGAGATTTTGCGTCTTAGGAGACTGAACCACTCAAAATACCCTATTAGCACATTTTATTACAAACCCCACGGGGCCATGGTCAAAATTATTCAAATGAAAAACTGGCTAGCCAATATTTGCTAGACATGAAGATGGATCAACTGATACACTGGAATCAAACATTGAACATGTTTGTCAATCGGCGACTCCTCAGCTAATCCAATTAAGTGCAAAATTAGTGAATAACACATAGTAATGATATCCTCCCAATGAAGCAACTGTCATTGCGCTGCACAAATCAGAGTGCACTAGATCCAAGATTTCTTTTGGATTTGCTCTCACTATCTAGGAAGGATTTCTTGGCATTCTTGCCAAGTGCACATCCTCTACATGTTCCATCATGGTCTTCCTATAGTACTGGTATACCTGTAACTATGTTTTTTACTGCCAGGAGAGCTCTGTAATTTAGATGAGCTAGTCTTTTGTGTTGTAGTTCACCCATACTTGTTGAGTCATGGACTAGGGCTTGGACCGGTAGAGTGTTCAGTCGGTACAAGCTCTCCTTTCTCATACCAATTACCTTGGCTGTATCCATGCTTGAGTTCTTCAGCCAAGCAAGTACTTTTCCATCTAAAAATGCTACTTTGTATCCTTTGTCTTCTAAGGATGAGATGGAAATAAGATTTCTTTTCATACCAGGTACATAGAGCACATCACTTAAGTGTAGAGTATCATTGGACTCTAGTTGAAGGGAGGTGGACCCAGATCTCTTCATAGTGTAGTTAGCATCATCTCCAAGTACAACACGGAGATGGGAATCTTTCTCAACTACTTTTGAGAGATTTTCTTTATATTCCGTCATGTGTCTAGATGCACCACTATCTATGAGCCAAGTATCACTAGTGGTGGGAACAGTACCTGATAGAGCTGATACAAAGAAGAATTCTGTACGATCTTCATTCTTTTGTTTCTTGTGATGATGATCTTCTTCTACATCAACATTGAAGCTTCATGCTTCCTTTTGTGTGAACTTCGACAACTACTGGCATAATGACCGTATTTTTTGCACCTGTAGCATTGGATCTGAGATAAATCTTTCTTTTGTTTCTTCTGATTTGGGGGAGGACTTGATCTCTTATCTTGATTCTTGTGATTGTGCGACCTCCTTCCCCTTCCCTTTCCTTTCTAGGCATGAGATACAAACGCTTGATTTTTGTCAGGTTGAGTGCCATGAAGTCTTTGGCGTGCTGCTATTCTCGTCTTTTCCTGAGCGCATTTTGCCTATAGCTTATCAAATTTGGGCAACTTGGTTTGACCACTTATAGTTTGGATGAAAGATTCCCAAGATGGTGGGAGACCATTTAAGGTGGTCATAACGAGATCCTTTTCTTCAAGGTTGTCTCCACTGGACTTTAGCTTGTCTTGGAGCTTGATGATCCTCATGAAATATGAGGCAATATTTTTGGACTTCGTCATCTTCATATTTGATAGTTTATTCCTCAATGCGGGAGTCACATTGATGCTACTATGTTCAAATAACTTCTTTAAGGTTTTGAACATCTTCCTCGCTGTTGTCTTTTATGAGATTTGAGGTACCAAGTGGTCTCTAACTGAGTCTACCAAAATCCTTCTTGCTTTGGCATCATTCTTCCTCCTGCGAGGTTTTTCTTTGGCTTCTGGTTTTGGGACCTTTGTATTTACAAACTGTAATAGGTAATTTTCTTCTAGTAGAAGAAGAACCCTAGACTTCCAGGGGATGAAGTTGGAAGCCCCTTTTAGATGATCTTCAACCTTCATACTGATCATCTTGACTGCATATCTGGATTTGAAACCTTAGCAGAGACTAAGTCAAAACTGAAGGTTGGAGTTTTGGAGAACTGACTCCACAGGTGAATGTGCCTTAGCGTGGCGAGTTAAGAAAAGTAGAGTCGAGCTAAAACTGTGGAGGAAGTAGGTCAAAAACTGAAACCCTAATTTCTGTTGCGGCTACAAAATTAGGTAAAAAATTGAAAGTTTTAGAATTGAGTTTTTCCTTCACAAAAATATGCGCCCTCCTTAGAGCGCAATTTCCAAGGCTCTTTTCTTGCCAAAAAGTTGAGTAAAGGCTTTGAAAATGAAACCCTAGTTTCGACAGGGTTTCGACAATGTTTCGGCAATGGCTTATTCTAGCACTGCTTTGATACCACGTTAGATTTTCACAAAATTATAGCAATATATTAATTGCATTTATCAATAGGATCACTAGAAGATAGACAATACAAAACAATAACACAAGGATTTTTATCCTGGGAAACCCTCAGGAAAAACCCAACAAACCTTCGTATAGAGATAATGATCTTATGAGAACAAAGAGAAAAGAGAGAGAGAAAATGTCTCTCGTAGATATAATCCCAGAAAAACACTCTCCTAGACTGCCCCAGTGATTTTCCTAGTGGCCAACTTCTCTTGAGGGAACAATAAAAATATATTTATAATTTTATTTTTCTTTCTTTCTTTTGCTTGCTTTTCACCCCAAGGTTTACAATGAATAATTACAACAGTGTAATCTCCTATAGGAGGTACAATACAAGTACAATAAGAATAGTTTCTGAAGTTGCACAAATTTCAACATCTTCTCAAGTATGCAACCAATATACGTGTTCCCAACATGAAGAATGTGTTACCACCTAAGTTGTACTTAGTGGTTTTTATCAAGTGAGCCTTGTGAACCGGACAAAGATGATTTGTTCAGACTTCGGAAGACCTTCAAAATTGCTTCTGGGAAGTGATTGTTGTACTATATCACATGTTCATACCCCATATGGGAGTAGTAATAAAATGTTCTAGCATGATAGTGTCTATAAAAGACTCGGTCTCTTAGACTTTATTTGTCAATCTGATCAGCCCAGAGTGTTTTTTCCCTTGGTTATTATTGGTTGTTGAATAAACGACTGATAATTTTTGAGTTTTTCACTTAATACCTCCAAAGTTGGGGTGGTCGGCTTGGCATTTAGGCATATTGAGGTTATTAGAGTCTATGTGTCAATGTATAAACATGCTAGGCATTATGGTCGAGTCATATGAACATGTTTAAGTGCCCCTAGGTTTTTAATTTTTTTAATGTTTTAAGTTTTTTTAATTTTAATTTTTCCACAAAACTTAGGCTATTTTTTAATAGTCTAATTGGAAAAATTGGTTTTGTAATAAAAGTGGGCTCGGAAATCAGTTTCAGTCATGGGGGTGCTCATTTTCAAGCTAAGAGCACCATGTAAACCCATAAACCTACTTTTTCTAAGTTTTGAGTGATTTGTCCATCACTCAGGTCAAAAATCCCTAAAAATCAAATATTGATTATTTAATTGATAAACTAATTAAATAATGGAGAAAACCCCAAATCCTAAATCATTGGGATTTGCTCTGATTTGATTGAAATCAGTCTCATCGGCTTGGGATTGACTGGATCTGACCATCCCTTGACAGAAGGAGGTGATCTGGGCTGAACAGAGAGGACATTTATGCATGCAATCTTGGGAATTGCGCCCTCCCTCTCTCCTCCACATGTGTGGGCTCATCTTGATGAGTTTTGGTGGATGCTTCAGTTAGTAGGTTGAGGTGTTAGTTAGATCAGCTCTCTGATTGACAGTTGCATTCAGTGAGACTCAGATCAGACTTAGATAGACTCAAATCAGGCTCAGATTCACTCCACATGCAGCTGCAGTCTCTCTCTCCTTGGGATTTGCGCCCCCCCAGGCTAGATCTCCTATTTTTGCTATAAATAAAGCACAGATTACCTCTTCCAAACTAGTTAGAATTGAGATTGAGGTGCTGTAGCTATTGTACTGTTGCTATTTTTCATTTGAAATAAAGAAAATCTTTGGAGGCAAGATGGTGTCATGCTATTGTGTGTGTGGATGAACATTGCCATGTTTTACTGAGGTAACCTGTATCTATGTTCATAACTTGCTCAGTTTTTGTGGATCCAATGCTAAAGATTGATAATAAGTTTATTATGATCTTGATAGGAAAGGAGTTCGTTAATAAGTTTATTGGCTATCTCTTTCCTTTTTATGCATGTTTAGAGATCTAGATTCAACATGTTTTATAAGTTTATATGCATGCTATTCTAATATCTTTGTTTATGTATTAACCGGATCTCACAAGCATTTTGGCAAGCCTTTGGATTAAGTTGCAGGTTCCTAGCTTGGAGAGGGCGTTGATCTAGTTTGCTTCCTCACTTTCTCCAAAACTTTCTCAAAGGCATAGTCCCTCGACATTCCACCAGAAAGCTCCACGGTTGATCATTCCCAGGCTTCCAACACTCTTTCTCTTTCTTCCTCCTTCAAAAATCAATTTTTTTCACCTGTTTACTTTGTTTACAAGCTTTGTCATTATTCAGATATATTATCCTAAAGTAAAACTTACATAGATCTATTATTTCAAGGCTCATAATCTAGATCTCATTCCTAAAAAGTTTCATAAAGCATTCTAGATCTAGTTTAGGGAAATCGTCCGTTTTGCATGGCAATTTAAAGAGAATCCATAGTTTGCATGCATTAGATTTCTGTTTCTGTTTTTAAAAGATAAAATACAGCAATTAGTGCACATCTCATTGGCTGCCCAAATAGCAAGCCAAGATCCCAAGGAAAGCTCTTTGGTTCCTTTTTACCGTTTTTAACTAGTTTTAACTTAGTTTTTTTGGTTTAAAGTAGGCTGACCCAAAGGTACTTTCAAAGTGCTTTTGGGTATCTTTAATTCTAATAAGCTCGCTGTCTTTTAGTAGGCATAACAGAAAGAGGAGAAGCTGCTATTCGAAAGTGGCTTTTGGATCATCCGAATCCCCCCAGGGGTCTCCCTTTTGACTGTAATTTTAATTTTGGGCAATTTGTAAGATCTTGGTTTCATCCTGTGTAAGAACCAAGAGGATTCAGATAATTTTATTGATATTGTAACAGTAGATAATAAAAAGTTCTCCGAATAGGCTCTTTCGAGCTCATTCCCCACCCCCCCTAGGGAGATTCGCGCCTTTTTTGTGTTTTTTTGCAATTTCTTATTTTTTCTTGCTCTAGATTAGTTTCATTGATGTAGAATAACATGCTTTGATTACTTTATCATATATTCCATATTACAGTATCAAAGTAACTTTAATACTTACCCCACAACTTCCCGATTGACCCGAAAGGGTAAAGAGATGCGTGGTAGGACTAATTAGAAAACTTGTGGTTTGCTTCCTTTTTGCTGCTTATTATTAATCTTTGCAAACAATCTTTTAAAATCAATCCCTTCCTTGATTCCCTGATAGAGGTCCACTTGGACCGAAAGAAGTTCCTGGAAGGTTTTTCTTTCTAAAAAACTCATCCTTTAAAATTTACTAAAATTGACAAGACTCCGGTGTGTATGCTTTGCACTTGGATGCGGTTCGTCCGATCAGTCAAGTTGCATCAAAAGCAACGTGAGTGACTAGATTAATTAGTCTTCACCTTCCCCAATTAATCACCATCAGGCGAAAATCCAACGCCTTGATCAAACCGTAAATGGTGGCAAAATACCCAAAAGAAGTGGGAACTCCTAGACAGTGACCTCGGGGCACCGATCTCTGTTACACCTTAGGGTGTATTATGAACACAGACTCAAACACTCCATTCAACCCACACATTCCTTGCGGGTAGCCGTGAAGGCTTATTTTTGGACATACTCCAAGTACCCCTCGGGTATATTTGGAGTCCCCCCCGCTCGCCTAATTTTAATCAACTCATATTTCACATTAACTTAAGATGTACCAAGAGGCAATCGCAAAACATTCACTACAAGCACATGCAAGTACATTGATTATTTTATGACTCCATTTTAAGGCATTGGCTACTTTCTTTCTATATATATATATATATTGTGTCTCAACATTGTGCTTTCGTGTGCTTATTTTTTTATCTTGTCATCTATGGTTGTTTATGGTTAAATTTCAAACTCCTAAGTAACTCATTCAGTTTACCATCATCATACTAAATAATTTTGCCTTAGTAACTTAATAGGGTCTACCCCCCTTGGCTTTGTTAGGAGTTAAGCCTAAACGGAGGAGTCAAGAACAAGGTGACAGCCTTGACTCGAGACTTGCCCCCAAGGACACACATAGTGGCTTGAAGATTTCTGACACGTTCCCCCCCCAGGTGTGTGAAATGCGGCAACAGAATGTCCCAAGTTATTTGAAGATCTCCAATGGTCCAAGGAAGATTGTCATGCAAGCATTCAACTAAGGTCAAGCAACCTTTGAGTAAGCCACCTATAATGTGCAAATCCATCATGGACCATCCAGGGGCTAATCATACACTATGTACCCCAAATCTCATGAAGCATCGCCAAATATGCTATAAACACTTTTCGAGTAACTCCAAAAGCTAACACTCCCTCTTTCTGAGGATATTGTTTTCTCCAGCAACGATTGACTACCTCTTCAAATCAACCAAAATTGCTAATTGAAAATGTGTACCCATTGTAGTCTCAAATCAATTATTGTCCCTTGAAAAGGAACTATTACCCATCCATCATAGGATTATATCACAACATCTCAAACCTCCAAAGAAGTTGACTACCAATGAATATGAAGGAACATACCTGTGGATCAAAAGAAACTTGTCAAACTCCACATCCCCTAGGTCAGCATCAAGGGATAAAAGAAACGAACACAAGTCAATCCATCGATCTTGAAAAGCTTGGTAACAACCCATGCAGGGATACCAACAACTTGTGAACATGAGAATCCCTTATATCCACCAAAAAACCTCCAACAATTGAAACAAATTCAACTAGGTCAACTCCCTCATCCTGAAAGGTTCTTGAAGTAAGAGTATCATCATGCCCAACTCTCTTTGTTCAAGAGAATCTAACGACCATGTCCATGTACTCTACAATACTCCCATTAGGTGCAATCATGGAATTAACCTCAACATCATCCTCCATTAAGGTACCATACCTCTCCTACTCAAGACAACTAGAAGGCCCACGAATGGAAGAAACCAATGCAATATGACTAGCACATATCCTAGGAGGTATACTCACCCTCATCGGAGATTTGGGCCCTCCTGTATGCTCTCAAGCCTCTTCAAAATTAGAAAGCTCATCCAACCTCTCACTTGAGTGTACAAGTGCCACTAGATCAACCTGTAACTTGTAAAGGCCAACCTCTCTCACACCTCTAGCCAAAGTCCTAAAACTAGCTAGACTCCAATCATTGATTGTTCAATGTTGTCCCTCAAATACAACTCTCTACTGTACATCAATCATACAAGAAACTAAAATAATATTCTTTTTCAAACTAGGAACAAATAGAACATCACTCAACTCAAGAACATCATCCAAAGGCATCTGGAATCAAATGGAACCGACTCCTCTCATAGGATAAGTAGCCTCATCACCAAGCTCCACACTTATGCCTCCCTCTTGCTCTTGAAATATGTTGAATAATGACTTATCATATGCCATATGTCTTGAAGCCCCATTGTCCACATATCATTTAACACTAGACACAGTGTTAGAGGACAAGCAAGATGTTAAAGTTTTGGGTTAGATTAGGGTTTTTAAAAAATTAACAACTTTGCACATCAATTCAGTTAATGACTTAGACGAAGTACAGGTACAACTGTGGTAACATAAGATAAATTTCAAGATGCAAAACAATACAGTAGTAACACTGATTAAAATTCCAACATAGTGCTCAATGCAAACTAGTGAGACAAATTAGAACATAATTTTCATCTCTTTCAAGTTTAACACTCCTTAATGGTCCCTGTGCTAAAGTTGGTCCTTGAGATGCAAGAGACAGTAGCAATAGTACCATGTAAAACATACTAATGAATCAACAACTAAAGAGCAATGATAATGAACTGTAACAATGTTGATTTAGATATGGTTTGGATCTGCCTTATACTCGGATACTTTTAGGGTCAGATCTTGTCACTGAAAGGACAAGTTGCCAAAAGGAACAGATGACATACCTTGAGAGAGAGAAGGTTAGATTTTTGTTAAGGCTAGGTACTTACAGTAGTAAACAAGATATCTTAGTTACCAAGTGTGAAGACTAGCAGCAGAAGATACTTAGCCCTAAACACAGTTAGGCACATCAATAAATCTTAGCATACTTAACACCAATGTTGAACTATCGTCTAGGGCTTAACACAGTCACAACAAAACCCAAAAGGGCTGTAAACAGTTACAGATCAGTAAGGGAAGGTTAAACCAGTCACGACCCAGCTAGGAGAAGTCATCATAGCCCATGACCAGCTAAGAGAAGGCATACACAGTTATGGCTGAGCCCTAGTGCCTTCCAACAAGTCACAACCCAGTAGAAAAGAGACAACAAAGTCAAAGACTAGTACAAAGGAAACCACAACAACCACAACTTGCTGAGAGAAGACAGTCTTAGTCACGGCCAACCCAAAGGGGCTACAAAACAGTCACAACAAGCTTGGAGAAGGTAACCACAGTCATGTCTAGCTAGGAGGAGGCCAACACAGTCATTCCCAGCCCATAGGGGCTCCCAAAAACAATGATGGTATGCTGAAGAAGGTAGCCACAGTCACAGGTTATCCATGAGGGGTAAACACAAGCATGGTTCAGCCCTAGAGGGATTATATAGTCACACCCCGACCCATTATAGGGAATACACATCCACGACCCAGTAGGAGAAGATCACTACATTCCACAGATCAGAGGGAGAGGGTTAAACAGTTCACGACTTACCCTTAGTTAGCTTTCAGCAGTCATGATCTAGCAATGAGAGTCACACAAAAAGTTAAGCAGACCCACAGGAGAGATGCCCAAGCTAATGGCCTACAGATATGGACACAACCTGCCCTTAAGGTCACCAAAACAGTCATGGACCATTCCATAAGAAGATAGGAGTAGTAAGAAATCAAAACGTCCAAAGCAACATAAACCTTAGGCATCAAGCACAAACCAACAAAGGATCAGATATGAACTTTTTCTCATGTCAAGATGTATTCTAGAAATGGAGAAGTGAAACTTATTTATAATCTTGACAAGCCTTCTAGAAATATCACTCAACTATTCCTAGCTTTTAGGAGTTTTACCAATCAAAACATAGAACAAAATTAAGTGAACTTTAAGATAGGGTACCAATGGTCCAATGGTCTTACAAAATAAAAAAACATAAAGTTAAGTTGACTTAGGATAGGGTACCAATGGTCCAATGGTCTTACAAAATATAAACCATAAAGTTAAGTTGACTTAGGATAGGGTACCAATGGTCCAATGGTCTTACAAAATAAAAACCATCATGTTAAGTTGACTTAGGATAGGGTACTAATGGTCTAATGGTCTTACAAAATAAAAACAATAAAAGTCATCATGCCAAAGGTACACACAATAAGGGTGCTAGGACCAAGTAAAAAGATAAAGGATCATAAGTCAACCAAATGGGTCATAATAAGAAGGTAAGACAACCTTCCTACCCACAAGACCAAGGTGTACCATAAAGGTGGACAAACACCTCTCTTTTACCTACAGGACTAATAGGACCAAGGACTTTAATCTTTTCTCTCTTAAGGTATATTGTCATGTGTGTTCCATGCATCTTTATTATCACTGTATAAGGAGAAAATCCAAACTGGATGATGTGATCCTTTGGTCCTTAGTACTGCTCCTAAGGATTAGGTGCTAGTGACATCATTAAGAGGTGGCCAATCCCTAGAGAAACAAACTAGCAATAACCGAATAGGGAAGAGGACGTCACAAATCATCATCTTGGTCAACTTGATCAAGATCCACCTTGTTAACTGACCAGGAATGTACCTGCAGGAACTGCTTGGTCCCAAACCAAGAATCTGCCTGGTCCCAGACCAGGAAGTCTCTGTCTCAACCTGGAAGATCTGCTTGGACATCATGTCCAAGAAACTGTTTGGTCCGAGACCATAATACCCTAGAGACATATAGAGGCCCTAACCATATGTTAGGGACTTTGCCATGGAATCAACCTACTTGGTCCCAGACCAAGAACCCCAGGATACTACTGGGGGCCCTAGGGTACCTTCTAGGGTCTTACTCTACCCTAGTTAATTGACTAGGGTACCATCCTCCCTGAGAATGGGTTTTACAGCAGTGCTGTCTTTAACACAAGAGACCATGGAAAAGACAGTCTCAAATTGAGAGGGATCCTCCTCTACACTTGCTATAGTCCCAATTGTGACATGTTTTCCTCCTTTTCCCTTTTTATTCAGTGGACACTCTAGGCATTGTTGTTGCAGAACCTATCAACCTTGGAATTGCAAGGATTAATTGGATGCTAAACCATCAAAACCTAAGGACACTACCCCTAATTGTCACATAGCTAGAGTCATCTCTCTTTAGGTCTCCCAAGTCCACCTAAGTAAACCTTTACTAACCGTGGGAGGTGTCCTTAGTCAAACTTTTCCGGGTACTTGCTAGATGATACCATTTTCCCACAGTACTTGCTTGACCACTTTCTTAAGGAAACAACGTGCTTGAGAAAATTAAATAAGGGCCAAAATGTGTCATATTGTGGGCATTGCTAAGGGGTTCTAAGTTTAGTGTATGCTAGGATGGAAACTCCCCCTTAAGCGAAATGTAGATAACTAGAGTAACCTGGTGAGATCTGGAGATAAATATGCAAGCTACTCTTAGAATGGACAGTGACACTGCTTCTATTCTAGGCTGAAAATCAGATTTGGGATTTATTTCAATGTGATCAAGTGTGCCTAGGTTATGGTAAATTTGTGTCGCTGTTGGGTTCAATGTGTTGAGATTTAATATTACCAGCATTAATTAAGGTCTTAATCTTGGTAAGTTTACAATGTGGTGTTCAAATCTGCAAGTGTAAGTGGTTAAAAGGTGTTGGTTATAAGTTAAGAATGGGCTCAACACGAAAAACAACTTGTTGGTTTTTATAGTGTCCGATTTGTTAATGCATAAATAGCAAGCATAGAATGCACACTAAATCAAAACGAGCACACCTAAGCTATATGCTATGCAATATGAAGATTTCTAGTGCCTTATCGTAGGGTTTCTAAATATGAATTACTTCATGTTTATTCCATGCAAAAATATTCATTGGATTATATGCGTAGGATGCAAAATGATATAGCCTAGTAGATGCAAATTTTTCCTAGCGGCAAACAAAATGAGAAAAAGAAAATATTGAGAGAAATGGAGTAGAAGAGATAAGAGAACCTTGACCTAATGCCTTGATGTTGGGCTTGTAGTCGATTCACCCCTCCTTGTGCACCAGAATGCACTTGAGATCCCTACACCACAGAGATCCTTGAGCAATCAACAATTTGAACTAGTTGAGGTGCCCCCTTTTGAACTAGCTTCCTCCAACCTGCACATTGAGTAAAACCCTGGCAATGAAATTCGATTACAAATCCCAAATACCTAAGGAAAAGAAACAAACAAATTAGAAGATGATTGTATAAGTGGTAAAGAACAAAACCAACAAGGAAAGCACATGCAATAAAAATATGAAGTGTGTTTCTTACCAGAGAAATTCCAAAACCATATAATAGTTGCGATTTCCAGATTATACAATCACAAAGAAGAAAAATATTGCCTCAAATTAGATCATATCTTATGCACATAACAATAGAAGAAAGCAAGAGCCAAAATCCAACCATAAAACATCAAGAGCACAAGTGAAAAGAGAGTGAAATTAGAGTTGTTCTATTATTCTCAAAACTGCCTCCCTCACAAATGAGCTGCTCAATCTCTTTTATAGAACAAGAGAGAGCAAAATCCCTAATTACAATAAGATGAAGGGATGCAATCCATAGTTACATATATCATGTCGATGAATATATCGCTGAGGGTCTGGAATGTAACTTATCGGCAGTAACGGCGAAAATATCGGAAGATATCGACAAATGTCGTATAGCATAAAAAAATACAAAAATAACCATTTTTTCAATTTTTTTAACATCTAAAGCAACAACAATATCAAATAAACACATTGCTATGTAAATATGAAAATACAACTAATATATAAGATGCATAAGATGTCAAATGGTGGATCATGATCACATATCGACTATAAACTGAAAATACTGAAATATGTTCCTGATGGAATGATAGAAAATCACATCAATTAATGAAAATAAATCTCTCAAGAGATGAATCATCATGACTCATGAGGCATCTAGATACTACATAATACAATGATAAATAGTAGGAATCATCGATCCCCTCTACCCCTTATATAGGCAACAAGCACCACTCTTCCTCTGGAAGCAGTAGGTGCTTTGGATGAGTTAGATGTCAAATTGGAAGCTCCAACTACTCATGCTATGGTGGAAGGTCCAACTACTCTATAATTTTGATAAAACTTCCCATGTTTAATGAGTGAAGGGTACATTTTTATTAAGGTCATGATAAAAGATTTCAAAGATCAATGCCACCAACATCAAGGTATAGAGAGGGGTTGATGTGCTAGTATAAATTGAGCACATAGATCTGTGGACAAACATGCAACTCACAAGATAGATCACACAATTTACTCAACAATTGAAGAATGAAACAGTGCAAAAATGGTTTGCAACTGTGAATGCTTTCATTGATAAAAAAAGTAATTAGATAATAATTACAATGAAGTACAATGGCTAAATAGCCATAAGCAATTCGAATCCACATGAGGAAATTCGAATTGATTACACTCTACTTGACTGTAGGTAACTAAGACCTTGTCTAAATCATTATTGGAGGACTCAATGGTTAACTGACCTTGTCTAAATCATCACCGGAGTTCATCGGAGTTCTAAAACATAACTCAAGTGTCTAATTCAATGTTGACTGAGGTTAACTGACTGAGGTAGGTGAGAGATGCGCCTCTCCTGCATGCAACCATGCAAACCTAGCGCTAACTAAATGTAGAGGACTAGAACCGAATGTAACTGACTCCTAACTTAGCTTGACTAGTCACCAACTCAACTCAACTGACCTTGGTTGGTATCGGCATTCCCAGTGGCTCCTAAATTGTAGGGATTGGTCTAGGAGGCTCCTAAACTGATGCATGCAAGTGCAATCAGTGGCAGTAGGCCTCAATTAGTGTTCCCCACACTTTAGTAATTGAAACATGTGCCCCAATTAGGCCAAGTGGACCTAATGGTGCTACTGACTAAAAATAGACTGGATGGACTCCTGTTTTAGACATATGACCAAATTGGACAACGGAGGATTAATAATCCTAATACCCCCCCCGAATGCTAACTTGGACAATCTGTGGGCCCTAGTAACTAAGACCATAGGTCACCCATTACATCAAGTAAAATAAAGTAACTGCTTAATACAAGGAACTGGGGAAAAAACGACATGGGAAAAAAGCCCCCCCTCTATCTAAGTAGGTAGAATCAGGATTCAAGTTTGAAAAACTTGAAAATATGTTGTTGCAATCTTCATCTCTGTGAGGTAGCGAAGCAGCATGCATGGTGTGCTGTGCATAGGTATTCTGGGGCCTGGCATGTAGACTTCTCCTTCTTCTCCAAAATTGATGATGGAAGGAAGGAGGAATGTAACCTTTGTCTCTTGCTGGATGAAGAGGTGTATGATCATATCTATTCTTCTGAATGTAGTGAGACTGAGCCCTTGCCATGTAGCATCTTATAGGGAGTCTATTGCATCTCTCTGAAGGAGGTAAGATTGCATGGCATAGCGCAAGGGTCTTTCCTTTCTGAGTGTCAGGTGGGTTTCGAGTCATCTTCCTAGCTTCCAGTTTGGAAGTAGGGACTGAATCTAGATCTGAATCACCCTGAATCTCAATCTCATAAAATGATAAAGATGGATCTGCAATACTAGTAGAAGCTGCAAAAGAAGCAGATGAAATGATTTTACCTTCCCTTGCAAGTGGCTGTTGAGAGTGCACTGGTTCTGAAGGAGGCATGAAATGTGAGAACTCATATTCTTTTGAGGCATGATTTGCAACACCCTTCGCTATGATGTTCCCAGTAGAGAGATCTGTGATCTCTATTGAGTCAGGACCAAAGATCACTCGCTTTGGAGAGCTAGTGTGGGTCATCTGGTAGACAGATAACAGGTTTGAAGCTAGGGAGGGAACAAATAACACATCTTTGAACCTTCCATGTTCAAGCTTGATAGATCCCTTCCCTTTTGTTTGGACTTTACTGTTATTGCCCATCTGAATACTAGGACCATCAAAGAACTGAAAAGAAGAGAATGATTCTCTGGATGCAGCCATATGATTGGAAGCTCCAGAATCAATGAGGAAGACATGTGCTGATGAGCAGCAAGCCTTCAGTGCATGGCCTTTCCTTTGGTATTCTTCATCTTCTTCTTCAGAGTCATCCTTCCTTGCGCTAGCAGGTGCAGAAATGTTATGTTTCTTCAAAAGAAGAGCCATTTCATCAAGTTGTCTTCTCATACAGGAGCTTTCTGAATGAAAGCCTCTTCCACAGTAAGAGCAGAGGACCTTGCCTTTGCCATTCTTCTTGCTTCTCTTCGAACCTGAAGGCTCATTTGACTGCTCTTTCTTCACAAGGGACTTATCTCTTTGCTTTCCTTTATCATTCGCTCTCTTAGGTCCTCCTGCAACCAGTGCTTGATCTCTGGAAGATCGAATGATCCCCATTTGGATCAACTTGTCATGCTCATAAGTGAGAGATGCAATGAAAGCATCAAGAGTGGGCATCTTCCAATTTGGAGTAGTGATCCTCATCGATTGAAAAGTTGACACAAAGACTGAGTAGTTTGCACTGAGTTTTGAGAGAATGGCAAGAATGAGCCGATCATCCTCCTTCTCCACCTTGCATTGCTTCAACTGGTATATCAGGTTCTTGAATTTTGTGAAAAATTCATTCAGTGATTCAAAGTTGGATGGATTAAGAGAGATTAGTTCATTTTCTAGCTGATGGACCCTCATCTCATCCTGCTTATCAAATAACGAAGCAAGCTTTTCCTAAATCTCCTTGGGAGTCTTCAATCCTTGGATGTGGAATCGAAGATCTCGAGATACTGACGAGAATAAGTATCCATGAGCTTCATCAAGCCTGTTCAAGTACTTTTCTTTGTCATGATTAAGAATTGGCACTGCCTCTGTTTCTTCTGTGAGTCTGAAGAGCTTCTTGGTGCGGAGCTGTACCTCCATGTCTTCCTTCCACTGGTGATAGTTGAAGGGGGTGAGAGGCTCTACTGAATGAGCCATTTTGAATGCAGTAAGGAGGACTGAGCTGCTGTAGCGAATGCAGTGAGAAGAAAGGGCTGCTTATAGCGAATGCTGTGAGAAGAGCTGATAACCTGTCACACAATCAAACATACAAAGTAAGGTCGACAGTCTGCACTTTTGGAATTTCCTTCACACCCAACATAGTTTATCAAGCAAGCTTGATCAACAATTTCCTAACTTGGGATATTAAGTGGTTAATTCTCCGCTTCTGGTGCAGTACCGGAAGGAGCAATTTTGCTAAAAAAAAATGATCCAGCTGGAGATCTGAGGAGGAGAGGTGCCTTGTCCGCCGAGGCTCTGATACCATATAAATTGAGCACATAGATTTGTGGACAAACACACAACTCACAAGATAGATCACATAATTTACTCAGCGATTGAAGAATGAAACAATACAAAAATGGTTTGCAACTGTGAATGCTTTCATTAATAAAAAAGTAATTAGATAATAATTACAATGAAGTACAATGGCTAAATAGCCATAAGCAATTCGAATCCACATGAGGAAATTCGAATTGATTACACTCTACTTGACTGTAGGTAACTAAGACCTTGTCTAAATCATTATTGGAGGACTCAATGGTTAACTGACGTTGTCTAAATCATCACCGGAGTTCTAAAACACAACTCAAGGGTCTAATTCAGTGTTGACTGAGGCTAACTGACTGAAGTAGGTGAGAAATGCGCCTCTCCTGCATGCAGCCATGCAAACCTAGTGCTAACTGAATGTAGAGGACTAGAACTGAATGTAATTGACTCCTAACTTAGCTTGATTAGTCACCAACTCAACTCAATTGACCTTGGTTGGTATCGGCACTCCCAGTGGCTCCTAAATTGTAGGGATTGGTCTAGGAGGATTCTAAACTGATGCATGCAAGTGCAATCAGTGGTAGTAGGCCTCAATTAGTGTTCCCCACACTTTAGTAACTGAAACATGTGCCCCAATTAGGCCAAGTGGACCCAAAGGTGCTAGTGACTAAAAATAGACTGGATGGACTCCCGATTTCGACATGACTCCTGATTTAGACATATGACCAAATTGGACAAGGGAGGATTAATAATCCTAATAGCTTGATTAAATGCCAATCCCATACCCTCATGGATAAAATCCAATGGAATTGTTGAAATCTTGAAATCCTAAAAACTATTAAGTCTGTTGAATTCTAAATGGGATCTAAAATTCTACTTTTTGCATGTGAAGTCCGATGAGGTTGGAACCACTCTCAAACATACTGAAACAATTAATGGTAATGTTAAAAATTTAGGTAAAAGCATATAAAATGAAAGTTAAGGGGAATGTCACTTTTAATTTAAGAATTTAATATTACCATTTATTACTTTAAGAATTTAATATATTTAGTTTTAATAACACTGCCAAAAACTTAACCCATGGATTTATTTCTCAAATTCTATGCAATTTTTTTTAGCAGGGCGATATTTTCCAAAATATTGCGATATATTCCCAATATATCGCGACACATTATTGAATATATCGTGATATATTCAAAATGTCGAAAATGTCATGATTTTTTAGTGGCGATATATCACCAAGGTGAATGACTCGCGATATATGTAACTATGATGCAATCTTAATTTGAGTCTCCCCTTTTACAATCAATGGCTGAGATTACATCAAAATTTCAGAGTTACAAGTGGCTGAGTTGCCCCTCTCTTGGTGGGGCACACTTGCTCACGTGGACAATGTGTGGGGACACAAATGTTTAGTTAGATCACCAAGGATCTGAGTGGACAGCTGTTGAAGTTGCCTAGATGGGTTGGACTGCTGATTTGGATGGCTGAAGAAAGAGAAACGATTTGGAAATTGGACCAATTCGCCCCCCTTGAGGAAGAAGTGCACTCCCTTCAAATCAACTTGTCTAGTGGGGCCCAAAATTGTGTGAAATTCACTCAAATTGTTGAGTTATCATCCTTGTCATATTTTAGAAGGATCCACTTCATTATCTTAGCTAATAGAATTTTCCCACTGAAGATTAATTTATGCTCCGCCATACCTAAGCAATTTTTAAATTAGACCTTAGGAAATCTGATTAATAATTGCTAATTAATCCAAACTTGATGCTACCATAAATGAAATGCTTGGGGATTTTTTTGGATGATTTCCATGATGCCTTTGAAGTTTATGAATCATTCCCATGCCAAAAACTGATTTGAATACATCAATTACAAGCTGTTCCAAATTATTAAAATTGGACTTAGGCATTTTTAACCTAGAACTTGGGATACACCTTTAATTTTTACCTATTAGTCCATATAAGCTATAAATCACATTTGGAAGGATAAAATTGGATTCCAAATTCCTTAACAAGTTGAATGGTGATGAATAGAGAGTACAAGTTGCTGGCTGGTCCTGTTGACCAAGTCAAAATGTTGAAAAAGTCAACTTTGGTCAAAGTCGGACAAACTTGTCCAATGAATTTATGGATCCTTTTAATGCTTTTGGAAGGAGGCTATTTCATCTTTTATGCCTTAGGACTTAGAAGGATGATGTATTTGTGTTATAGTAGTTACATACAATGATTGTCCATGTGAATCATTACATAGCTTCAAACATATGTCATGCTACGCAAGGTTCATAAAGAGTATGAGGTTAGTGTTTTATAGATTGGTCAAATTTGATTGATTGACTCAAGATAAGGGGCAGGGGAAACCTCTATCATTTTCACCACCAATGCATACTGTAAGGAATGTGTCTCACAAATGGGTGTTGTGTAATGAGATACTACTCCGTTTGACCCTAGGAAGTACCCTTTTCATTATTTTCCTTTCTCACTTTTCTTTTTCTTTTTGGATCTTCTATTTTTCTCTTTTATTTTGATACTTTTCTCTTTTCCTCTTTTCTTTTTCTTTTCTCTTTTCTCTTTTAGTTGGATAACATTTGAAAGGTATTGGCCTTAGATATCTTTTGGGTACCAGTGATGACACGGCCTTAGCTCCACTGCTAGCGTCCATCCATAGGCTTGACTGAGTTGCCATAGTAATGCTTAGTTAGAGAAAATAGGAATTACCCCTTAATTCAAGGTGTACCTACCTTTCCGATTGCTATCCAATTTCAAAGATACATAGTATAAGGAGACTTGTTTCGGGTTGAGGGAGATCGTTGCTTAATAAGAAGTCTTCCTGTTTGATAACTAGTTAACCCCAGGGATTTACAAGGAAGCCTTTTGAACCATTGCAAGATTCATCACAACACAGGCATGCCTGAGACACGAGGGAGAACAAGGAGGCATTTATGGTGAAGGGAACACAAAGGGGAGGTCAAAAGTTAATCTGTCATTCTCTAGCCAATGGGATTTTGAAGTCAAGGTGGAGTGGTATGGAGATGGATATAAGGTTATAGGTGGAGCCAAAGGAGATTTATAATACTTGTAAAGACCAAGAGCTGTTATACAATGATATGTGCATAAAACAAAAATCTCTACTCAATATTATCCTATAGAACATGTCTACTAACTATGCTTATCAGAATCAGTCATAGTAGGTAACATTAAAAACTTTAAAATACAATCATCAATCAAAGGTACAGTCCATAAAATATATCCTCATGCATGAAATGGCGATATATGAACACATGGCATGTCATCTTCACAAGGAAAAAACATGTGACCAACTACTGGCATTTCAACACTGATCACAGCTGCCTGCTCTGAATACTGAATCTCAGCCTGATGGAAAAAAATCCCCATACACAAACTGGTATAACAGGCATAATGTCCCATCTTGTGACACTGGAAACACATTACCTTAATCAAGTCCTTTCTTGTATTTGTACCTTCCTTCTTGTAGCCTTTCTTGCTACCCTTCATCTTCCCATTGAGACCAATTGCATGTACTTCCTCTTGTTTCCCTAAAAAAACTGCAATTTGATTATTTCCTACAAAATATCAATCCAAAATTTGCAAATTTTGGCAAAGTCTCACGAGCACAATACCTTGAACTAAAGGCATCCATGAAGGAACAAGCCCATTCAAAGCAATGGACACCAACTCATGTTTCTCCTCCTGTGTTCCAATGGTAGCCATTTGAACTCTCAACCCGGTGATCTTGGGCAAGGAGCTCATCACAGTATCTGTCTTGCTCATACAAGTGACTGGAAGTTGGTTTTGCAGGAGCATTTTTGAGAGACACGTGAGTTTTGAAACAACTCAACAAAAGCTTCAAACATGTCCTTATTGTCTTCTTCTCTGCAACATGAGAGATGAAATGATTCTTCACAAAATCAATAATGATTATGTTAACCTTGGACTCCTTCTGATGAGTGACCAAATATGCTATATATTGGTAGGTTTTGGAATCACTTTCACAACATGCTCCCAAAGATCGGCTTCATTGGACCTTGGGCTTCCATGGAACAATATTGGAAACCCCTTCCAACTTGTCACACTCTCTAAGGCTGGGAGTCATCTTACATATCCTGAAACAGTCCTCAAGTGCATAAATCAACATATATGAAGTAGACAAAACCCTTTCTAGGAGCACTTTCTCAAGCAACCTAGTTGTGAAACATTAACAACCTCAACAAGTTCAATTCTTCTCTTGAGTATTCTTCATTTGAAATACCAAGTCCCTCTTACACCTAGGGTGATCTCAGCCACAAAAGCTTTTGATACCATGTAGAAATATTTTGGACTTAGGGAAATTAATGAAACTCAACAAATTTTACCTCTTTTCTAAGGTTTTCTCAGATCTTAACCTTGTGACTTTTCAACCATAGGGATGTTATGAAATATGATTAAATAGCAGCAACAATGGAAAAATTTTCACCTCTTAACAACCCCAATCCACTAGGCAATTCAAGAGAAAGCTGCCAAAGTGTGCCAACAAGTTTCATCTCTTCAGGGAAAACTTATCATACATAAATAATTAAAACAGATCATAAATTCACATTATGACATTTGTAAATACAACAACAAATCTGCCTTGTCTTATTCCATATTAATGTTAAATCACGTAACAATTTTAGTCTTAACTTATGTCAAGACATACAAGTGTTGGAAATTACAAAACCATGAAGAAATAAATGGCTTAAAATCAAATCTGCAATAGAGAATTTTTGGACAGCTAAAAACTTCATATACATGTATAAAGATGAAGTTCATGTACATATCATAGCCTCATGCCAAGGTTAGTACAATCCTCTAGCTCTCCAAAACCCTAGTGACTCCCAAGATAAGAGAGATAAAGTACAAATGAAGATGCACACGAGAGAGGAAGACTAGTGTGCTCCTCTAGTCACATCTCTAACAGAAGATAATGAACAAGAATGATTCTCTTGTATATATATATATATATATATATATATATATATATATATATATATATATAAATATATGAGAGATAATGGAAGCCAACAATACATATGTGGGTCTAAACCCTTAGAAGCAACATACAAATCCACAGCTAGTTTCACAAATTTGGAGTGCTACACTTCAAGGGTACACATGTCAATCTTCAAAGAGATGTCATACAAGTAAAACTCCAATGCAAGGGCACTCCATGAAATGTGTCCAATGCTCCTTCTACAAGCCTCCAATCATTATTGACTCCAACACTTCGAAGCCATGCCCTCCACTGTGTCCACTCCCCCCTACATGAACACTCTTAGGACCCATGCATCCCCAGTCAATTCCATGCCTCCATGCAAGCATCCAAGCTACTCCATATTGTCTAGGGCTCAACACTCTCCTCCTAAATGCTAAACACTCCTTCAATGTAGGGCATCCTTATTGTGTAAATCGAAGAAATGAGAAACCCTAGATAGGTTTATGTTACCAAAGACATGAGAGCTCCATAACAAACAACATAATATTATTATGGGATGATACAACATTACATTGAGGGTACTTGCTCTTATAAAGATCTTGAGAGACCAAAGCCCTAGTTGACTAAAATGTTAATACATAAACCCTAATTATTTAACCTAAGTCACTTAAGTGGCTTTATTATATAAGTATCCTTATATCTCAACACCCCCAATAAGGTGTACATTACAAACTAAGATCATATACATATACTAAATGAAAACACAAATTGAAAACTAAACACAAGTAGAGATCCTTCAGAAGCTTCTTCTTTGAACATAGTTCTTGGACCAGGTTGAGCTCCATCAACTTGTCTTGTAACCCTAAAAAAGGGGTAGTTCCTAAGTTGAATTCCAGAGTTCCCAATTTCCACTTCCTTGAACTCCTAAATTACAAATCTTCCAAACTCAATAATTGGACAACAATCCACATGCATGTCACATAACCTCACTAGTAGAATGCAATCTACATGCATGTCGCATAACCTTACTAGTAAACTACAATCCATATGCATGTCTCAACCAATGAGGGATTATTCCCTAGATCCACAACTACTGAACTAACTTGGCAACCGTCCATATTGAGCTGTTACCTACTCCCTTCCTGTCTACAAAGCACTTGCTTCTTAAAATGCAAGAATCTAGTTTTCTTCAGTAAGGACAACATCTCGACAACATCTCGAGCAATGTCCGGTGGTTCTTCTTTGATAAACCCGATAGCATGAGCTATGTGACCCATTTTCGGCCTCAAGATTCCTTTGTCATTAATCAAATTATCAGCTCTTGTACCCTCCAAAATCAACCTATAACAAATAGGCTCTTTCTTTGACAATATAGAGCCTACAAAGTTTATATTTTCCTTCATATTCATTTGTCTAATTCTGAAAAAAGTCCAAGCTGTCTTCGAAAAGATTAAAGGCCATAACAAACTTTAAATTCCCCCCCTTAGCAGCTAGAATTTAGATTCCTTCTGGTGAAAATGAAACAATTTTGGAAAATTTGCAATATTACCTGAGTCGTTGTTTCACTACATATTTCGTATGGAAATTGAACCCTTTTCAACGATTTACAAAATCTACTAAAAATCTCAAAAAAATCCCTTCATTGGATTGTCCTACTATCACATATTACAGTGACAATTTGATTCCTGTGTGGCTGCTATCTACTTAAAAAAATCATGATGGTGTTTGGCTCTTACCTATAACTGGATGACTTTATATTTGCTGGTGGATGCTTCAGATCTAGGCCACTTCTTTTAATACATTGGTTTTCTCGTATATGGCGACTCAACAAAATAGTGACAACATGTGGAATATGGTGAGGTTGATCAATGGCAGCAACTTAAGGGCAACTTTTGATGACTGTAACTTGAAAAGAGAGGATGTATATTCAAATGTGATGGCTCGATGGTGGATATCAGATCTTGATTCATATTTTTCTTTTCTTTTCTTTTTTGGATGGCAACTTCAGAAATTGCGACGGACTTGGTATTGTATTCCCTTTTTTTTCTTAAATTGAGGACTTCCATATTACAAAATGAAAAAAAGATGGTGACACAGGTCTGTGGTGCCTTGAAGAAGAAATCACGAGCTCTGATATAGATGGTGGCAACTCATTCTCAAGGTATGTATGGTGTGGCTTAATCTTTGAAAGAAATAAAATGACGATTGACTTTAATTACAACTTGTGGCTAGCAACGACTCCATAGATTCTATGGATCTATTTTTATTGGTAGGGACAACTTTGGAATTAGCAAATTTCTTGATGGATCTAATATGTGGCTATAGCAAAAATCATGGGTACGAGTTGGTTGTGCATGTGGTGCTTAGAAAAAACAACGATCTAAACCAATGACTCGGCATTGACAGCTCACAATCCCAACCTTCACATTGCGAACTCCTTCAAATCGTAATTGTAGACTGCCAAAAGATCTAGGAATAATTTCTCACATGCTCTAATCATGTCTTTCTGACTCACTAGATCACCATCACATGATCTAATCACGCCTTTCTGAATCACCAGATCACCATCACATGCTCTAATCATGCCTTTCTGATTCACCCGATCACCATCACATGCTCTAATAATGCCTTTCTGATTCACCAGATCACCATGCGATGCAAGAGAAGAGCATACTGAATGGACTAGCCCTAGGCACTTTCCCGCTCTAATACCATATTGTGTAAATTGAAGAAATGAGAAACTGTAGATAGGGTTACGTTACCGAAGACACGAGAGCTCAATGACACACAATATAATATTATTATGAGATGGTACAACAATTACATTGAGGGTCCTCACTCTTATAAATAGCTTTAGAGACCAAAACTCTTGTTGTCCGTCGAATGCACACTGTCAGCAGAAATCTTTTGGGCTGCTGTTTCCCTAAGCAGGAAAGATGTGGCCTTGGGGGCAAGCAAAGAGCTAGGTGCTGTCACCTGATCCCAGCTCCTCCATTTAGGCTAACTCCTAACGAAGCCAAGGGGGGTAGTCCCTAAAAAGGTTGTCTAAGGCTTTTTGTTTTAAAGTGTTCTTAGATGAATAGTGAGAATCAGTGTTGTTTAGGAGTTTTGATATACACAAAAAAGATCAATTACGCAATCCACGTTGCTATTTGCAAAACACGAGATGAATGATAAGACAGATATTAAGGCATCCACACATAAAATAACTTAAACAAATGGACAAATGACCCAAACAAGATGATGCAAGAATAAACAGACTAATTCCTAAAATGGAGTCAGGATGTTGAAAATATAAGTCTCTGATGTTTGTGAGATCGTTTTGCAAATGTACTCGGTCAAATTTTAGTGTACGTTTTATGAATGATCTTGTTAATTAGGCGAGGAGAATTACCGGAAATATTCTAAGTGGCCTCGTTCGAAGACATGTTGGACCCCCCGGTTTGCAGCAAGTCGTTCGATAACTTTCCAATCACTGCGAAAGCAAGAAAGCTACCCAATGCCCATAGTAAAGATTTCCCCACTTAGAATATTGCGCTCAATGTGGGGTGGTAAATTTATTAAGTGTGAAATTGGAATTAAATCTGTGAATTAAATAGCTACAGTGCTTCTGGGTATCCCAAACAGGTAGAGCATACACATTGTAAAATGGTAAATTCCAATTTTAGGGGATGATGAGTTGCAAATTTTATTAACAAACCAAGCTCTCCGATAGAGAGTGCTCTTGATCCACCTTATGGTGAGATTCAAGAGTCTTATTTAATCTATGATGCAAATGCAATGCAAGTGCTCTCCGATACAGAGTGCTCTTGACTTGTCTTATGATAGGTTTAAGAGTATTTAGGTTCTTTTAAGATAATTAATCAAAGAGGAAGAAACATGATGAAGTAAATGGCATGCATGTAATGAAATTGAATCTAGCAATTAGTAGGAGATAAAACTAAGTCTAAAAGAGATCTAAACTAAGCAATGAAAAGACAAGACACCCTTCCCCCAAACAGGGGAAGTAAAAAAAAAAGTGTGGGAGGCTTAACCCCACTAGTCCTCTTTATTAATGATTACAATCAGAGGGATTTTAACCCTTGTCGAGAAAGCAAGAAAGAAAACTAAATAGATAAGCCTTAAAGGCTTTACAAGGATGCAAGTTATGCTTGATGTTTTTCTTCTTGGGTTTTTGCAATTTTTATAATCTTCGAGTCCTTCCTGGTTCGCTTTTCATCTTTGATATCTGCACAAAACAAACAAGTACTCAAACACCCATTATTGTTAGACAAAAAGAAACTAATTTAAGTGCGAAAATAACTCTTTTTTAATGCAAAAGTTTAGTGTTTTTTGAAGCAAAACTAGGGAAAAAGCATGCAAGGAAAAGAGTAAAATGGAAAGCTAAATAGATGGAAAAACATGACAGCCAACAAAAGAGTTGGATGGCTGCAACAAAAAGCAAAAACAGGGCAGCCAAGTAGGAATAAAGATGGCTGCAAATCAGAGAGGAAAATAGGCTTGAAAAAAGACAAAAAGGGTGCTGGAAAAGTGCCCAAAAGGGCTGAAAATAAGAGTGAAAGAGGGCAGCCAACTAAGAGGAAAGTTGTCTGCAAAATTTCGGCAAACAGGACAACCAAACAAAGGCAAGTACGGCTGCAAATAAAAGGAGAAAGAGGGCAGCGAAGAGTGGAGAAAAAGAGGGCAAAACAACAAAGAAAAACAGGGTAAAAGCCAATAAGACAAAGAGGTAAAAAGAGGAGTAAAAAGACAAAAAAAAATGAAGGCAAAAAAAGCAAACCAAAAGGGGGAAAGAAGAGATGGATTAGAGGGAAAAGAAAGAGAAGAAGAAGAAGGATGTGGGGATCTTACAACCAAAGGAAAAGATTTTTTAAAGTTTGATTAATAGAGGTAAGGAAGAGCCCCTTTTTAGCCGTATGTTTTTTGATGCCGGATTAAGTGCTTTGAAGAACCTACATGGTGAAAGTACGAAGTTAAAAAAAACTCTTGATGAGAAACCGGTTGAACTTCAACCACTCCTCTCTTGGCGATTCCTGAAACCAACACAACTCAATACAAATAAAATGATCAAATGCTAGGATGTAATAATCAAAATAGATAATGAAAGGCACTGGTATAACTGACTACTTTTTGCCCACTTCAAATATATAATGAAAATTGCATAGATAATCAAATTAAAACTTTAAATGACTATTCTACCGTGCTAGATTTATAGCCTTCATGAGCTAACATTGATCAAATATTAATTAAAATAAAGAGAAGGTTGAGAAACAATATCACCTCGTAAGGTGAAAACCACATGCAAATAACCCACACATAGAACTCCAAAGTCACTTTATTCCGTTATCAAATCTCGGTTACAATCTTGGCAGAGTTCTCTTTATCCATATGCAAAAGGTGTTAGTTTTTGTACCTAGGCAGATGTTCCCTAGGTGACTTAATTTTTGCCTAAGTCACTTTAAGAGGGAAAAAGGTGACCCTCACATTAAATGTCACTTAATGAGACTTTATAACCATAAAGTCACTTTTTGATAAATTTAAGTGAGAGAGTAATTTTATTTATGAGAAATAAATAAAAGGGATTTTTACTCTCATTGATTCTCATCCGTTGGATTAGATTTCTTTTCCACCGTTGGATTAGAAACTCACTTAGGGTTGAACAAAAAGGCTGAGGGAGGCAAAAGGACTTTCATTTTTCATTTTCAGGTGAAGAAGAGAGAGCTGAGCAAGGAGGTCGAGTTTGCTGAAGAAGGGCACGATTTTTCCTGAGATTGCTGAAGAGATTTTGGTGGCACGAAAATCGAGACAGCCTTTAAAGTTTGCACAGAAACCGAGGTGTTGTACGGCCTTCATTAACTGCTGTACAAGTTGCATTTATTGGCACTGAAACCGAGGTAGAGTACGGCTTGTTGCTGCTGTACGGCTGCATTTACTTCAGCACGAGTTTCGAGGCACTTTCCTGCACAGAAATCGAGGTTTTAATAGACTGTACGTGCTGCATTAATTGCTGTACGGACAGCATTAAATACAGCACAGAAATCGAGACTGTACGGTGCATTTATTTTGCTGGTACGATTTTTCTGGGTTGTACGGTCTGCATTTTATTGGCACAGAAAAAGAGGGTGTACGGCTGGTTTGCTGAGCACAAGTTTCCAGACTTTGGGATAAAGTCTGTGGTGGAGATAAGTTGTATTTCTACTGTACTTCTGTCCTTTATTTTGCTGAAGAAAATAAAATCTCTCCTCTCTCTGACTGGTTTTCCCCGTGGGGGTTTTTCCAGGGCTGATTAGCCAAAAATCTCTGAGTCAAATTTATGGTGTGCATGTTTATTTGTTTCAGCCTGTTAGTAAGTTGATTTTAATGCGTGTTTAAAATTCTTCGGCAAAATTTTAAGTAGCTTCAAGCCTATGCAAAACCGGCTGAAGTGAAAAACACAAATTGTTCATTTAAACCAGCAAGCAGTAAAACTCAGTTTTTCAACAAAAGGGAAGAAGAGACTCTTATTTATACAAAAAGAAAAGAAAGATAGGGCTTAAACCCTAAATCCGGACTAAGAGTAACATCGGAGTGAAACTCTTGACTGACTGAGCTCGGCACTGATGAACTGAGTTAAACTGCAAGATCTGGAAGGTAGGAGTGGGGAGGTGGCCTCCACCTAGGTAAGGCGCCCCCACTCCTCTCATTGGGATCTCCTCCCAACCAATAGCACCCTCCCACATGGAAAAACGTCACCCTAAGGAGAGGAGGCACAATCATGAAGAGGAATTCGCTGGCAATCAACTGGGTGCTGAATTGAAGCTGAGGATGGGTGCAGGCTGAGTTGTACTGATGAGGGGGGTTGAGGTGGCTCAATCTCCCTCGGTTCCATCACTAGACCAATAGATAATCAACACTCTAACCCAAATCGAGTTTTAACTGAAGGAGGGCGAATTTCTGATGGATAGTTCAACTACTGCATTCCGATACTTGATCTGAAACTGACTAATGCTGATTGGAATCATTTTTATTGCTCCGTGTCGAGCTAATTAGCCTTTTATTTTATTCAATTTGACATTTTTTGAAGATATTTTGAGTTTCTCCAATTTATTATTTTTTATTATTTTAATTAATATTTCTCATTTTTTTGGTTTTTTGAGAAAATATTAATTTCGAGGCCAAATAATAGTTCGAAACTTAGGATAAGTGTGTCTAGGGGTTAAATGAGTGTTTTAGCTTAAAAAATAAGTGTTTATTTGCTAAAAACACCTCCCGGACCACTTAATTATTACAAATTGAAAATTTTCAATTAAACCATGGTCAAAATGGTTTAATCAATTGAAAAATTTAATTAATTCTCTACAGTAAAAAATAAAAAATAAAAAACTCAATGCCATCTGTAAAATTTTTTTTTTGACAAATTTTTAAAGCATCCCGGGGCTTAGGAAATGACCATAGAACATACCAATAGTGTCTAGTAGGTTCATATTAACTAGTTGGACTCTAATAACCCCCCAAGGCCCAAATTTCAAAATCGGGCAATCCAGCTATGGAGGAAGCGGGAGAAAAACTCATTGATTATACTCGGCTATAGGCAAAGCATAATCTACAAGGGAAAAAACTCCTTGGAATACCTCAGTTGAAATCTACGTCTTAGGGGACCGAGCCACTCAAAACCGCTACTAGCACACTTTATTACAAAAACCCCATGGGGCATGGTCATTTCAACATAAAAATAAAAATGACTTGGCCAAAATTGGCTAGGCAAAACATTTTGAACCTTTGCTGCACTGAATATGAACATTGACCATGTTCATCAAATGGCGGCTCAACAGGAGGTTCAACTATAGTACAAAATAGTTGGTAACAACCCTAATTGACTATAACCCTAATTATTTAACCTAAGTCACTAAGGTGACTTTACTACATATGTAGCCTTATATCTTAACAATCCTCTCCAGAAAGCAACTAATCTACATGTGGTGAGCATGAATAATGTCCCAAGCTATATAAAGATCCCCAATGCTCCGGGGAAGAATGCCATGCAAACATTCAATTGAGGTCAACCAACCATTGTGTAAGCCACCTCCAATGTACAAATCCATCATGGACAATCCAGGGGCTAATCACACACCATGTACCCCAAATTTCTTGAAGCACCCCCAAACATAGTAGAAACAGTTTCAAAGTAACCCTGAAAGCTAACAAACTTTTCATATTTCTGTCATATGTCTCAAGAGATTTTCTGTTTGCATGTTGTACATCACAATAGGAGTTCAAATAATCTCCATCATTAACATTAAACTCCATAAACTGGCTTTGGCATTCAACTTCTTTATCAAAGTGTATTGTTTCATACATGATGCATATATAAACTTTAAAAACCTGACCCCTTGGAATGAGTGGAATTTAACGTGTATGAAATTTATTTTTTCTATAAACAAACTGCTTGAGATTAAGGTCTTGTATGGGGAACATATGGCCCATGTGCTTTAAAGATGTTTTTCCAAAATAGAGTAACTTGTTGTTGAGCAAGATGTCCAGACCCAAAACGCTCCATCCATCAAGGTAATTGTACTTTGACTCTTGAACTACAGATCACTTGGAAGCCGATGGCATAATCTCTCCATCCTAAGAAAGGGCAATAGGTTTAATTCTCATGACTGAGCATATGTAACAATTGTAACATCTCCTTATGCAGGCAGCACATATATGATATTACTTAAAAATTATTCATCTAAAGAGTTATAGATGATCATGCAGTGCTAAATACAATTTCTTCCATTCATCTTATTTCTGTTATTCAATAATTGATATTATTTGAGCATATGAACTTAGACTTCCAGGCATAATCTAACACCATACAGTCCAAATATGAAATATTTCTTAAGTTCCCATGGTTTACTCTTTTTTTTTTGCACCGTTTCAATAAGGGAGAGGAAGGTTATGATTTATAATCTTCCACTACAGAAGTTTCTGTTCCAGTGATGAGTTACAGTTCCACTATAAATTTGCATCTGTTGGGTTTTTGGTTTGAGCTTCAGTGTGAGCTTTGTTGGTTTAACTATTCTGTTGTTTTGCCAGTACTGGGAACGAGCAGAATTTCCATTTGAGATTGTGCCAAAGCTTGGGAATATTCAAGTGTCTGGAGGCACCATTAAGGTCTGAGACAAGTCACAAGATATAAATATCTTTCTCTCTTATTTAAATTCTTCTTACTGTTTTTAATATAATCTAGAGAGTGACTGGTTTGTAGGGGTATGGCTGCCCTGGTCTATCAATCCTTGGGAGTGCTCTTACATTGGCTGAGCTTGCAAGGGTAGATGCTAGCTGTTCTACATTTATATTGGTTCATTCTTCCTTGGCGATGCTTACAATTTGTAAGCTCAAAATTTCAATCTACATGATCTCTCTTTTGTTTGCCACAGTGCATCTGCCATTGGCATTTTTTCACGACATATGGCTTTGATTTTCGTATGATAGGTATTGTTGTGATTATACCAGTACATCTTACCCTAGTTTGTGAAAATATTTGCACAGCAAAGTGTGGAAGTGAGGATCAAAAGAAAAAATACCTACCTTCTTTAGCTCAACTTGACACTATATCTTGTTGGGTACGTACATCCTTTTTTGTAGTATATGTTATTCCTTCATCTCATTGCTTTTTTCCATTTGAGATGTATTAATAAATGTGCCATTTAATGTTTTTCATTTTCATAGGCTTTGACTGAACCCAACTATGGCAGCGATGCAAGCTCTTTGAACACAACAGCAACCAGAGTCTGTTTTCATTACATTATCATTCAAATTTCCTGTCATGAGGATTTTTTAAATTTATTTGTAATTTTATTTATTCATTTGGATGCTGTCTTGACTCTAGACTAATTGTTGTTTGGAAGAACAACATTAGTGGCATGACTTTTGTATTAGTATGCCATCTATTGTAGAAAATAAGGAAAATAAATTATAACTATTAATAAGTATCTCATCCACTGGTGATGCCATTTCCTGAATAATAATCAAAACAGGTGGAAGGTGGCTGGAAGTTGGATGGCCAAAAACGCTGGATAGGAAACAGTACATTTGCAGACATACTAGTTGTCTTTGCCAGGAATATAACCACAAATCGAATCAATGGGTAAAAGAAATAGTAGCAAAGATGACTTGATTTGAATATCCTTACAATAGATCTTACTTATTTGTTCTGTACCTTACATGTCAGTTTCTTCATATGAAAACAAATGACAATGAAAGCATTGCAAGATGAACAGCATGAAAAAGTACCAAGATTCCTTTTAAATAAGGGGCTTCACATACAAAAAACATTTTTTGTAAGATGTCTTAAATTGTTTCATGTATATCTTATTTCCATGGATCTTCTACAGGTTTATTGTGAGGAAAGGTGCTCCTGGACTGAGGGTAACAAAAATAGAAAATAAAATTGGGCTGAGGTGTGTTCAGAATGGGGACATTCTTTTGAATGGAGTCTTTGTTGCTGACGAGGATAGATTGCCAGGCATCGATTCCTTTCAAGACACAAGCAGGGTATGTTTTTCACTGTTGCCTCATAATATTTGGATCTCTGAAAATCACTAGGAAATCTGCATAATGGAAGGTGATCTACAGTGTATACCAATGCATTTTCTTTTGGTGGATCCATTTGATATAATCACCCTATTGCATTTTTATAGATTTTATCCTCTCTTAGGTTAAATGTCTGTAATGTAAGCTAGTTCTGTAATTAAAAGAGAGTTAAGTAATTGCCTGCCATTAACTATAGTTTCATTTGTGTGCCTGGTTTGAGAACCACGGAGTTTATGCCTTGATTGTATTTCAGGTGCTTGCTGTATCACGTGTAATGGTTGCTTGGCAGCCCATTGGTATTGCAATGGGTGTCTATGATATGTGTCACAGGTGCAATATTGGTTTTCATGGACATTAACCTTTAGTACATTTGAATCTTGAGCATTCACTTAGTTCATTTTTGCACAGATTAGTCAGGAACAGAGCTCTATTTCTGTTTCCCTGTACAGGTATTTACATGAAAGAAAGCAGTTTGGAGTGTCGTTAAATTCTTTCCAAATCAACCAAGAAAAGCTTGTTCGTATGTTGGGTAACATTCAAGCAATGACCTTAATGGGATGGCGACTGTGCAAGTTGTATGATGATGGGAAGATGACTCCAGGACATGCCAGCTTAACCAAGGCATGTAACTTAACTGCAACAATTATTCTATCCAGAATTTGGCTAGAATCAGTTATGTAAGGAGAGCTTTTTTTAAGAGTTCTGACAGATATGTGCTATTTACTGGAATTTGTATAGGCCTGGAATACCTTGAAAGCAAGGGAGGTAGTGTCTTTAGGACGAGAATTGCTTGGTGGCAATGGAATCTTGACTGACTTTCTAGTGGCTAAGGTATGTACTGGCTCTCAGGATAAGTATTCAGGATAAGTATTCATGCCTGAAACCTTTAGCACTGAAGTGTAAGATATATTAACCAGTTCACAAGTATAGTTTTCTCAGAAAGTGTATGTAGAGAAAGAGTATCAGAGGCTGATATAATGGAGCATCTTCCTATTTTTGGTGAAAAGGCATGTTATCTTAAGTAGGACTAAAATGGTGGGAAGTGTTTCTAATTACTAAATTTTGATTTTTTTTGGTCCTGTACATGGAGGTGCTTTCCCTCTAGAGTGTGCATTTGTTTGGATAGATTGGAAAACAAACTGAAATGCAAAATTTTTCATGAACACTGCTCCCATGACTTAAATGCATGTTTGGTAATTTTGCAGGCATTTTGTGATTTGGAACCTATATACTCATTTGAAGGAACATATGAAGTCAATTCACTGGTCACAGGGAGAGAAGTTACTGGAACTGCAAGTTTTAAAGCACCGCCTGGTCGTAAACAATTAATTGCAAAGTTGTAGGTACAATTCATCTACCATGGACAATTTCCTTACCATTATTGCCTATTATCTAGACGTCGCTACTTATAATGCATAAATTTAGGGCTATAAATGTCACAGTTGAAAAGGGCAATGCAGCAGCCCTAGAAACCCTAGCAGCACACAAGTATGTACCAGTCATTGTAGAATGTTTATGATAGAATGATGCCTAAATAAGATATCTTTAAAATGGATTATGTTGTAAGAATGTTTGGGCTACAATGCTTGCAAGATGATCGACATTTTATCGCTAATTTGATATTCGTTAATCACCTAGGGCTGTATACTGGTTATGGATATGATCCAGGAAATTGGATTCTAATGGAGGCCATTGCATGGGATCAGAATGGACCTAGAGATGTGCATTATACATTTAACAGATTTTACCTTTTTACCTACATGCATGTCTGATAATTGAATATTTAATTATTTTCTCACAAGTCATGATTATGTAGAATATTGAAAATATCTCAGCAGAATAGCCGTGTAAGCTATGTTCTCTGTTTTCATTTTTTTCCCTGTATCTATTTTACAGTAGATTGTGTTCCCATCCTGTCCTTTGATCAAGATTAAAGAAACTTTCTTTGTTCTTATGCCATTTTTTGAAAGAAATACTGATAAACATATTTAATTATTAATATGACTAAAAGTAGTGCAATTATCATCCCTTAAAAAGTGACGTGCTAAGCTATCTTCACATCAAAATAGCTTTACCCCCACCTACCTACACAAGTAAGTGCATGGGATTTAGCCGCTATGTTTACTTTTTACAATCTTTCCTAAGGCAATCAAAAGAGTTGTTGCACTGNTATATATATATATATATAAGGCCATGAGACATACATACTTTAGATTACCATTTAGTCATGTCATTTATAATTAGCAATTAAAATTAACAAACTCAAATATTTTCTTAAACAATATTCTTCTATCTCAAGTGCCATAGATAAGTCACCCACTAACAAGCATTTAAACAAGAACATGTCAACTACTTCTAAACATCAATTTCAAACCCTAAAATTACTTGATGGATTTATCCAAATGTTACACTCTAACAAATATTATGCTGATTGCACCTCTAAAAAAGTGTTGAAATTTATGATTAAGCACTTTTTTTTATGTAAGCCAGAGACTCAACTATATTGTATTTGGGTTGGTCCACTCACTGGTGAAACAATCAACTAGGCAAGTGAGAGTTGATTGACCAACCGACTGGTTCAAAAAATGACTAACCGACTGGCTCATAAAGGGCCTAAATTCATAGGATTTTCTATGATTTGCAACCGACTTGGATATTCAAATTTGACATAGTCAACCATGTTCTAAGGGGATTAATTAAGCACTAAGTATAAATAAGTGAGCTCATGTTTTAGTGCAACTTAGGTGTGACTATGATGACATGCAATATTGAACTCTATGCCATAATACTATCTCTAGACGCCCATGAGTTCCCTTGGATATGTTGTTTACGTTTATGGTTTATACTAATAAAAATGCTTGAAATAAGATCAAAATATCACATGCATATCATATGCAGAACTTGCTAAACGACACACCATCATAATTCTCTCCACGACATAAGGATAGGGATATGAGTGTACTAGCAATGGAGTAAATAAGGGCATTTCTCCCTTCGATATATTGTTTGTGCTTTATGGTTTATACTAATAAAAATGCTTGAAATAAGATTAAAATACCACATGCATATCATATGGAGAATTTGTTTAATGATGCACCATCATAATTTTCTCCATGACATAAGGATAGGGATATGAGTGTACTAGCGATGGATTAAATAAGACCATAGGTCAAGGGTTCATACTAATTCAAAAAGGAAAAAAAGAAAACTGAAGCTTGTTGGAAGATTATTGGAAATATGTTTTAGTTTATGTAACTCTTCATAAATGTAGTATGCTATTTTGTATGGCTAAAGATGCCATTGTATCAATTTTGATATGCAAGTCATTGGGGTTTATTTGAAACAAAGTTGTGAGGAATTGGCAAAAAATCTGGATTAAAAAAAAAGAAAATTCATTGTACTTCTACACTAGGCTATGAAACTAACACTATAGTAAACAACATTTGGTACAATAAAATTTCCATAGATCAATGATTTTTTGAACCGATGATAAGCCTCTATCAATTTTGGGAAATTACAATGAAACAAAATCCATGAGACATAAAATGTTAGATTACCATTCACCAATTCAGGATTAAGGTTCTGCTCTTGATTTATAAGCTTTGAGGCTTTATATCTAAGTTTTGAGGTTCAATTTAGAGTTAGGGTTTTATAATTTTCCTTTGGTGTTATTTATTTGTTTATTTTCATGTCAAAAAATCACTATTTCTAGTCAAAAACTTGCCCTGTAGCAGCTGAAACGTTTTAGAAAACCAGGAAACTGCTGTAAACTCTGGAAACGTTTCAGGAAACAGCTGGAAACTCTAGAAACGTTTCAGGAAACGACTGGAAACGGCCTGGAAACGTTTTTTATTTTTGGATACGCCTTGGAAACGTTTCAGTGCCATTTCCAAACTGTTTCCCCTCCGTTTCAGTTTCCGAAACGGGGAGCGACGTTTCCTCTCCCCTTCCTAGATGTTTCCGGTAACTTCATTTGAAAACTGAGAATTTTTCAATTTTTGTTAGCCTTTGTTTGGGAGACTCTTCAAATGTTCTAATTACCTGCCAGTCAATCCAGACTGCAGACATTTGTGATAGCACCAAGGATCCCTGAAAAGGGCAACCTGCCAATAGAATTGTGACATAAACGTACATGTAGAAAGGCCTTTTTTCCAAGTTGAGGCCTCTTTAACGAACAGGCACCTTCAAAGACATGGCCAATATCTTCTTTATTTTTGCAACAACTGCAATTTGCATATGTTAATCCCGTTTTATGAAGTCTTTAGTTTGGAGTGCCATGTACAAAACTTGGTTATTTTACACCTATGGTGGTTCAACCAAATTTAGCAGGCTATCACAAACACCACCTTTTGCATCAAATGTAACTAGAAGGTCAGCAGGTTTAGTTTGGAGTGCCATGTACAAAACTTGGTTATTTTACACCTCTGATGGTTCAACCAAATTCAGCAGGCCATCACAAAGACCACCTTTTGCATTAAATGTAACTAGAAGGTCAGCAGGTTTAGTTTGGAGTGCCATGTACAGAACTTGGTTATTTTACACCTCTGGTGGTTCAACCAAATTCAGCAAGCTATCACAAACACCACCTTTTGTATCAACTGTAACTAAAAGGTCAGCAGGTTTAGTTTGAAGTGCCATGTACAGAACTTGGTTATTTTACAGCTCTGGTAGTTCAACCAAATTCAGCAGGCTATCACAAACACCACCTTTTGCATCAAATGTAACTAAAAGGTCAGCAGGTTTTTATTTTGCATGAAAATGTTTGCAAATTTTTATTTATTTTTGAAACGTTAACTAAGAACATATGGTGTAAGTTTTCTTAAGTTTATAATATTTTTAATGCTTTTAGATATTATGGAAAATTTGTGGTTGTTTCAGAAGGATATATACTTCACAAGGGCTAAGTCACATGGCATTGGGAAATGGGACACACGGATATGAGTATCCAACATGGGACACATCAACCCTCGAAACAGGACATGGGATACGTTATATATATATATATCTATATAGATATATATTATTTAGAAATTAGAAGATTTACAAATATTTATACAACTAGCTACTACATCAATGTCAATGTCAAATGATGATCAAACACATAAGAAATCAAAATATTCGATATGCAAACTAGAAGTTAAAACTTTAAACTGCTGTTTCCTCATTGAATCATTTCATGTCAATTCAAAATCAAAATGTATTACAAAGACATTGAATCACTGATACTATAGGTGGGAATGCCATTGGCGAATACAAAATAGGGTAGGTATTAAAACCGTAGATAGAAGAATGTCATAGTTCATTAGTCATCCTCCTCCATGTCAGAATCATCGATATCACCACCACTGCCACTGCTCTCTCTTCAATCCTCCTCTATATCTTATCCAAGATCTGCATCAATGAGTGTTGAGGATGACCCCTCAAGAGGATCACCCCCATCAAAAGTGATTGGCTTTAACACTGGTTTATTAAGATCCAAGTTTGGTAATGCCAACTCATTGCATTTGTCCAAACTTATACCATCAGGAAATAGACCCCTTCAACTACTTTTCCTTCAACTTGTAAATAAGACAAAGGTTGGAGTGCACATACACCGTTGTCTCTGCAACCTACTTTTCTTAAAGTGTGCAAATTCCCACATTTCTCCATGTTTGTGTTGAATGCATGGGGACATTGCTAGGGCATGTGTCAAATGCTTGGCTGACATGTGGTATACAAACACGTAGGCCCTTGGGGCATGCCTTGTTTCCTAACACAAGGGATGTATATAATAATACATATGACCCCTTTTACAAAGGAAAATTGGTGTACCCCAGTGTTCACAGTTTAAATTGTTTTCAGTATCCATAGTTTAAATAGTTTTCATCCTGATCTAGTATTCATAGTTTCAATAGTTTTCATCCTCATCTTACCTCTATCTGCACTAGATATATCTGTACAACATAGTTTTAGTTTAATGAAATAAATACTTTACATATCCTTTTTGAAATGCCAATGATGCTAGAGTTTGGAAAATCCACTAGCAGTGACCTTCAATGATAAATGACTTTATTATATTTGAGATATACAAAGCAATAATCCAAATGTAGGCCCATCTACATTGGCTTTATGTATTATGTATCCACCAACATATATTCACCTTAAACTCGGATCTATCAAGCATCGAGAGGGATCCAATTCCTTGAGGTGTAATTTTTTTTAATCTTAAAGTTTTACGTCCAGAAAAAATTTACACATGAAAACATTTGATCACTTTCTGTGCTTGATAGATCCTTGTTTAAGATTGATCTATGTTTTTTTATTTTTTATTTTATTTTATGAGAACGTGTATTTTTTTAATAAATTTTTATTTGGTTTTAAATTTTTATTTTGTGAACATGTTTTTTATTTGGTTTTATTTTTTTATTTTATTTTATGAGCCGACATTAATTTTTTGATTATTTTTTAGTTTTGGTAGCAAAACGCTAGGAATGTGACATCTCTCCCATACTGGGTTGTAGCATAATATTAGGAACATGACAACATCTGCCTCATACTGGGTTGTAGAGCACCTTGCTACTCTCGGTGCAAAAAGTGTGTCATCTGTTTTTCTTTTCAAATTTAGAGTTTGTTTTATTCACCTTAATCATTTTCATTTAATCTCATCTTCTACATACTTGTTTTACAATTAATTTTTCTTGCATGGCTCGAAATAATATCATTAGGAGTATTGCCTAAATGGAACATCAGGCATATTACGTCCTGGGAAATATGATTTCCTATCTTGTGCTGTGGCTTCAATAGCATTGTTTTGACGCGGTAGGGTGAACATACCAAGAGTTGGGGTTTGTTTGTAATGTTGGAGTTTCTGGAGGATTTTACGACATGCTGGGCAGTCTTTATGTTGCCCTCTGTGTTCAGAGTCATAGAGACCTGTGAAAGACTAGGTCTCTGGATTTTGTAACTCAGAAGAAGATTGATTTTTTATTCTTCGCTTAGAAGAGGTAGAAGAGACTGAGGAAGATCTTATTAAGGGAGATGAAAAAGCAGGTGTAGGAGTAACAGGGATTCGGAAGGAACTAGACTGTCTGTCAAATGTAAGAGGTTGTTTGGTTACGGCTTTTTGCATGGCTTCTTTATTTCTCAGCTCATTGTATCTGACTTCCCATTTCTGGGGATAGCTTATACTGGTCCAGTCAAAGGTGATAGGCTGGGCTTGCTGAGATTTGTCCTTCTCCACCACGCTAAGCAGGTGCGAACTCTCATGCACTTTAGGCTTGAGTGGAGGCAAAGTATCATTGCCGAAACGGACACAAACAAGACTCTTCAATTGGATTATCTTAGATCCAGTCAACATGGAAAATCCCTGAGGGATAATATAGGCTTTAAGCAAATTATAGATATGTGGGTCATCAAGACTCACAGAATACTTCAGGAAGATTGTGCCAAAGGCGGGTCCTTCATGCAAGGGTGCGGAGAAACCACCAATGATGGCATCGGAAAAGTTCCTGTGACAGGTGTCAATGCCTACACATAAAGAAGAAACATTTAAGTAAAGACGAACAAGGGGACCAAGACCAAGACGGATTGCTCCAAGGTGAGCATATTTATAACCTTGTTTTATTGCCCAATCTATTTGATGTTTTTCTAACAGATTTATATGTATAGGTTCATCACTATCAGAAAATGAGATATCAACAAAAGATAATTTAACTTGGGTAGAAGACTTATATTTCCACCACTTTAGATCATAAACTTCAGAAGGAACAATAGAAGGAAGTTCCCAATTAGACGAAGGGTTACGATTTGTTATGTGAATAACAGATGAATCAGATGTGGAACAGTCATGTGCAAAGGATGAGCGCCTCTCTGCAAGAGAAACTACTCCATCTTCATTTTGCTCACAATCTAAGCTTAGGTGAGGTACAGTATCCATAGATGGGTCCATTACTATGAGGCTCCGACTCACTCTGGTCACTCAAACAGGGATTTACTTCGCCTAACCTTCGGCTGCTACCCTTCTACTGACCACTTACAACCTCAAAGGACTACACCTATTTACTCAGTAGCCATTTTCGCTACCTACAGGAGTACTGTTACGAGCTCAGAGAATATGAACAGAATTAAATGTAGTAACTTGTTACAGAAATAAACTCACAAATCAAATATCATGAAGTGCCACAATAATCTCTGCTGTCTCTGATACCATTTACGCCCAAAATCGAACAGAGTTCAACCTTCAAATTTATTCCTTCTTCAAAACACACCTTTTAGAAATGATTACAATTATATCAACTCACTCATAGCTTTCTAGTGCAATCTTATAGCTGGATGCCAAGTTGCAGAGCATACTTGCTTTACAGACACACCTCACACTTAAACATAAACCCACATAAGAGTCTATGATGCGATCTTATAGCTCGAGGCCAAGACGCAGAGCATATCACTCTTTTACATACATATTACAGACTCAAAACTTAGACTTGCAGAGCAGACTACTTGCTCAATGCAGACTTACTACTTGCAGAGCGGACTACTTGCTCAATGCAGACTCAAAATCCCGAAAACCCCGTGCTTCCAAATGAGCCCGAGGGGTCTTATTTATACAAACTCAAGCCGGTTATCCGGTGAGTGAAGAAAGACGGTTGCCAGTCAACCAGTCATCCGGTTACTATTGACTTACAGCTATAAGTCAATAATTCATATATCCGGGGTGACATGTGGGGATAGCCACAGTCATTATCTCGTCCCTTCCTTGGTCTTTCGACATATGGGTACCCGGAATTAGAATCACGGCAGACTCTATTACTCTAGTGGGAGACAGAATCCCGACATTACAAAGTGTAGCAACTGGCCCACGGCAGTCCTAACTACGAATATTTACACAGTGGAGCTTTAATCCGACCCACGACGGAAACAATGCAGGACACAACTGGCTTGCTCAGCCTTCAAGACGGCCCACCACAGCTTTCAATCGTATGGGTTTCGTCCTTGCAGATATTCCCATATCTCGTCATCAGATGAGTAATAGTTATCTTGAGCATCATCTAATAGTGGAGATCTTATGGGACTTGGAGGCGGATAAAGATAGGGACTGAAACATCTTTCAACATTGGAACCTTGAAAGATCAGATTAGGTTCACAGATAAACTCGCCATGAAACTTGGACTCAACTCTCTAGTTGAGAGGTAGCTCCCTGGTTGTTACTCTGGATTCAATCTGGTTCCCTTTAACTGATCGGCGGATGAATTTCTGCCTTGTAATCAAAGTATGTTCCAGCGGCTTGTACTGTCCACCTTCATAATGGAACTTGAATTTAAACCATTGGTTTTCTCTGTCAGCTATCTCCATATCTGCTTTTAGGTGTGCAATAAAATTGGCACAGCGGTTCTCCCAATCTACCCGAGGATAGAAATTATCAAGCAAGATGTCTGTCCATCCCGACCAGGTAGTGTTATGGCGCAAATATGCCGAATCTGCGCAAATGATTATGGCTCCTTCTTCTCTGCAACACTGAAGAATAAGATTGTATGATGTCCATGTTAAGTGACCATCACCAATATCAATATACAGAAATGCTTCTTGATCATCATGGTTCATCTAGACCTCTCTGCAATTTCTTAGCTTATTCCGGGCATCTTCAAAACTGAAGAAAGCTTCTTTTTCCCATCGTTCCATAATTTCAAGTTTTAATGGGGAAGACTGGATATTCTTTATCAATGTGAGTTGCAGAAATCTTTTTGCTTCATTTATAGAAGCATACTCCAGTGTCTGGATCCGAACATTCTCTGGTAAATAATCATCCCATGGGAGGAGGAATAATCCTTCTTTGGCTTTCAGCTCTTCTTCTGTCATCGGAGCTTTTTCTTTGTCATGACGCGCTCCGGAACTGGATTCTCCAACAGAAAACATATTTAATGCAGGATTGCTGTTCTGCTCCCTGGTGAGCATGTCAGCAAGGTAATTCAGTGAACCTGGTTTATACACAATCTCAAAATCAAAGTTACTAAGCCACATAAACCATTTCAGAATGCGACTATTGTTTTCTGCCATCAGATTTTCATTCTTAAAAATACCAGGCATAATCTTAAAATCAGTCCTAATGAGAAACTTGACTGGTTTAAGGAAAAGAATGAAATGAGCTACAGTCTTTTTGACTGCGAGAATCTCCTTATGGCTCGACGGATAATTTAATTCTGCTACCTTGAACGAACTAGAGCCATATCCACAAATATACTCCTTGCCTTTCAATTCTTCAAGCAAAACTCCACCCCAGGTGGATGAAGACGCATCTGTCTCAATAATTAACTGGCCATTACCAATAGGCAAAGAGAGAGGAGGTAAAGTAAGAACTTTCCTTTTAATCTGCTTAACTGCTTCTACTGTCCAGGGCTTCGGATTCTTCTTAAGTCTTTGTTGCAGAAGCAATATATTTGAGGCTTGACCTTTATAAAAAGGCCTGATATAGTTAAGGCTTCCCAGAAACCTTTGAAGCTGGGTCTTATCAATAATTTGATCAGGAAACTTATCAAAAACTTGCAGAACATGATTCTGCAAAATTACTTGCCCTTTCTGGATCTTGAAACCGAGGAACTCGATCTCTGTCTTCCCGATCTCCATTTTACTCTTAGAGAGTACTAACCCATGCTTAAAGCAAGTCTCATAGAACGACTGCAAATGCTTCAAGTGTTCTTGAAGATTCTTTGAGCAGATTAGAATGTCGTCTATGAAAACCAGCGCCCAGAGTTTTCTCTGAATATATCTTCCATCCTCTTTTGAAACTCTGAGGGTGCATTATTGATGCCGAAAGGTAATACCTTCCACTGGCACTGACCTTGGGGAACGACAAAAGCCGTTTTATATCTGTCTTTAGCTACTATTCCTATCTGGTAAAAACCAGACTTTAAGTCGAACTTGCTGAAGATTACGCAGCCTGTTATTCTTTGTAACAAACTAGCTTTATCAGGCAGAGGATACCTAACCTTTTGCAGAACTGCGTTCAGAGGCTTGTAGTTAACTACTAACCTTGGTTTACCTCTCTTGATCTCTGAGTGCTTATTAACCACAAAGGCACGGCAAGCCCAAGGGCTCTTGGATGGTTCGATCAGCCCTTTATCCATTAGTTCTTTTACTTCTTTAGCGCAGAATTCTCTCTCAGAGGGAGACATAATTCTGGCAGAAGCTTTCATAGGCTTCACCTTCTGTGCTGGGTCAAGTGGGAGCAATACAAAGTATTTCTCTCGCTTCCAGAATGCATTCGGACTTTCTGCACAACAGTCTTTCTTCAATTTCTCAGATATATTAGCTAACATCTTCTCACCATGAACGTCTGAGAATTCCTTACTTCTTTCCATTTTTGCAAGCTATGCAGTATTGGACTTGTATACAGACTTCTGTACAATAACTGGACATTTCCTCGATCCTTGGAAGGATATAGGGAGTGTCACAGATTTACCATTCAACATACAAGTAAATGTCATCTTTTTATGATCTACCAAATAAGGACTAACTCGATGAAGAAATTCAGAATCTAATATAAATCTTCTAATATGCTATCTAATCTGTATAATGTTACACGATCTTTGACCTTACCAAACTGAACTGGAAATAATTCTGCTTTGGCTGTTAATGCAACTGATGTACCTTCAATAGCAGAACCTGAGTCTTTTGTTTCTTGCCAGTAGTAAGATGGTAATGCCAAAGTCTTCGCCAAACTGACTTGGCATCCAGAATCAATCATACAGTCTAAAGTGTAAGATTTATACTCATCTGGATTGAACTGAACATGCAAGAAGACTTTCGGACCTGACATCATTTCTAGCTGAGGATCTTCTGACGGAGGAGGAGAACTACTCTGTATGATAGGAACTCTTCTTTTTGGACTGAGGGTCTCCATTGTTGTATCATAGCACTTACTCATATCCTCATCTGAGGATTGGTCTCTTTCTGTTTGCAGTATTTTGACGGCATTCTTCAGATCTTCGACTTCAGAGCAAAGTTCTTTAATAAGTCTTCTCTTTTCTTGAATCTGCAGTTTTAATGCAGCTTCTCTATCCACCCTGTATCTCTGACGATCTTCATGGCCATCAAGATAATTTTTATATAAATCACTGGGATTATAGGTTATTACAAGAGGAGAGGAAATAATTACTTGCTTGCCTTTATCTCTATCGAGCTGCTTCAGTAATTCTTTCTTTTCTTCTTTTAATGTTGCTCGAAGCTGGTACTGAAATGGCAGAGTCGTGGAGAGCTGTAAATCTATTGCTGCGAGTCGTTTCTCAAGCTCTTGAGTTTTACTGAGAGTAAACATATTCAGCGAAAACTCAAACTCAATATAATTAATGTAATCATTTCTAAAAGGTGTGTTCTAAAGAAGGAATAAATTTGAAGGTTGAACTCTGTTTGATTTTGGGCGTAAATGGTATCAGAGCCAACAGAGATTATTGTGGCACTTCATGATATTTGATTTGTGAGTTTATTTCTGTAACAAGTTACTACATTTAATTCTGTTCATATTCTCTGAGCTCGTAACAGTACTCCTGTAGGTAGCGGAAATGGCTACTGAGTAAATAGGTGAAGTCCTTTGAGGTTGTAAGTAGTCAGTAGGAGGGTAGCAGCCGAGAGATAGGCGAAGTAAATCCCTGTTTGAGTGACCAGAGTGAGTCGGAGCCTCATAGTAATGGACCCATCTATGGATACTGTACCTCACCTAAGCTTAGATTGTGAGCAAAATGAAGATGGAGTAATTTCTCTTGCAGAGAGGCGCTCATCCTTTACACATGATTGTTCCACATCTGATTCATCTGTTATTCACATAACAGATCGTAACCCTTCGTCTAATTGGGAACTTCCTTCTATTGTTCCTTCTGAAGTTTATGATCTAAAGTGGTGGAAATATAAGTCTTCTACCCAAGTTAAATTATCTTCTGTTGATATCTCATTTTCTGATAGTGATGAACCTGTACATATAAATCTGTTAGAAAAACATCAAATAGATTGGGCAATAAAACAAGGTTATAAATACCCTCACCTTGGAGCAATCCGTCTTGGTCTTGGTCCCCTTGTTCGTCCTTACCTAAATGTTTCTTCCTTATGTGTAGCCGTTGACACCCGTCACAGGAACTTTTCTGATGCCATCATTGGTGGTTTCTCCACACCCTTGCATGAAGGACCCGCCTTTGGCACAATCTTCCCGAAGTATTCTGTGAGTCTTGATGACCCACATATCTATAATTTGCTTAAAGCCTATATTCTCCCTCAGGGATTTTCCATGTTGACTGGATCTAAAATGATTCAATTGAAAAGTCTTGTTTGTGTTCGTTTCGGCAATGATACCTTGCCTCCACTCAAGCCTAAAGTGCATGAGAGTTCGCACCTGCTCAGTGTGGTGGAGAAGGACAAATCTCAACAAGCCCAGCCTGTCACCTTTGACTGGACCAGTATAAGCTATCCCCAGAAATGGGAAGTCAGATACAATGAGCTGAGAAATAAAGAAGCCATGCAAAAAGCCGTAACCAAAAAACCTCTTACATTTGACAGACAGTCTAGTTCCTTCTGAATCCCTGTTACTCCTGCACTTGCTTTTTCATCTCCCTTAATAAGATCTTCCTTAGTCTCTTCTACCTCTTCTGAGCGAAGAATAAAAAATCAGTCTTCTTCTGAGTTACAAAATCCAGAGACCCAGTCTTTCATAGGTCTCTATGACTCTGAACACAGAGGGAAACATAAAGACTGCCCAGCATGTCGTAAAATCCTCCATAAACTCCAACATTACAAATAGACCCCAACTCTCGGTATGTTCACCCTACCACGTCAAAACAGTGCTATTGAAGCCACAGCACAAGATAGGAAATCATATTTCCCAGGACGTAATATGCCTGATGTTCCATTTAGGCAATACTCCTCTGATGGTGCTACCAAAAAGGAATTCCTACCTTATAGGTCCTCTGGCGCAAATGAGTCAGTCTCAGATGAGACAAAGTTAGCCAACTGGGGTAATATGCAGCACAAGTTAACTGCACAGAACTTGGATGATATGGCTCGAGATATTCTCGAAATTAAAAGTTCTGTATCAGCAGAAAAAGATGTAGTCGCCATGGTACTTACAAAGCTCGAATTACTCAACCATCTTCTGAGTGATTTTCAAGATATCAAAGATGCTGTAGCTAAGGCTCCAGACAAAATTGAGCAACGCCTGGCTAAGTTGGAAGAATTACTTAGTCAAACACAAAAGCTGAAACAAAAGGTTCCTGCCAGAAATCCATCTACTTTTGCTATGGCAGCAAAAGGATATCCGCAGAAAGAACCAGGAAAGAAGTTAGAAAGGAGTTGGTCTTTTGGAGTGTTCAATGTCCCAGCCATTAAAGAAGAAGAAGATGATAGTCCAGAATTTACATTTGGCCAAGATGAAGCTGACTTGGAAGAAGTTAGAGAATGGATTGGACAATTCAAGTCCTTTCGCCCTGCCCTTGAGCTCAAGTATCTACAGATGCTTGCAACGCATGAGCATGCAGAGTCTTCCGGAGTTCACAATCCACTGGATTCACATGGTGATACCCGTATGTCTGATGCTTCTCGGCCTCCAAAACTGAGTACTACTTTTGGTATCAATTCCATAAATAATCTAATCTCTTCCATGCTGTCAGAATACTGTCAGAATACTGCAAACAGAAAGAGACCAGAATACTATGTAGTTGAGAGGTAGCTCCTTGGTTGTTACTCTGGATTCAATCTGGTTCCCTTTAACTGATCGGCGGATGAATTTCTGCCTTGTAATCAAAGTATGTTCCAGCGGCTTGTACTGTCCACCTTCATAATGGAGCTTGAATTTAAACCATTGGTTTTCTTTGTCAGCTATCTCCATATCTGCCTTTAGGTGCACAATAAAATTGGCACGGCGGTTCTCCCAATCTACCCGAGGACAGAAATTATCAAGCAAGATGTCTGTCCATCCCGACCAGGGAGTGTTATGGCGCAAATTTGCAGGATCTGCGCAAATGATTATGGCTCCTTCTTCTCTGCAACACTGAAGAATAAGATTGTATGATGTCCATGTTAAGTGACCATCACCAATATCAATATACAAAAATGCTTCTTGATCATCATGGTCCATCTAGACCTCTCTGCAATTTCTTAGCTTATTCCTGGCATCTTCAAAACTGAAGAAAGCTTCCTTTTCCCATCGTTCCATTATTTCAAGCTTTAATGGGGAGGACTGTATATTCTTTATCAATGTAAGTTGCAGAAATCTTTTCGCCTCATCAGTAGAAGCATATTCCAGTGTCTGGATCCGAACATTCTCTGGTAAAGAATCATCCCATGGGAGGAGGAATAATCCTTCTTTGGCTTTCAGCTCTTCTTCTGTCATCAGAGCTTTTCCTTTATCTTGTCGTGCTCCGGAACTGGATTCTCCAGCAGAAAACATATTTAATGCAGGATTGCTGTTCTGCTCCCTAGTGAGCATATCAGCAAGGTAATTTAGTGAACCTGGTTTATACACAATCTCAAAATCAAAGTTATTAAGCCATATAAACCATTTCAGAATACGACTATTGTTTTCTGCCATTAAATTTTCATTCTTAAAAATACTAGGCATAATCTTAAGATCTGTTCTGATGATAAACTTGTCTAGTTTAAGAAAAAGAATGAAATGAGCTACAGTCTTTTTGACTGCAAGAATCTCCTTATGGCTCGAGGGATAATTTAATTCTGCTGCCTTGAATGAACCAGAGCCATATCCACAAATATACTCCTTGCCTTTCAATTCTTCAAGCAAAACTCCACCCCAGGTGGATGAAGACGCATCTGTCTCAATAATTAACTGGCCATTACCAGTAGGCAAAGAGAGAGGAGGTAAAGTAAGAACTTTCCTCTTAATCTGCTTAACTGCTTCTGACATTTCTACTGTCTAGGGCTTCGGATTCTTCTTAAGTCTTTGTTGCAGAAGCAATATATCTGAGGCTTGACCTTTATAAAAAGGCCTGATATAGTTAAGGCTTCCCAGAAACCTTTGAAGCTGGGTCTTATCAGTAATTTGATCAGGAAACTTATCAAAAACTTGCAGAACATGATTCTGCAAAATTACTTGCCCTTTCTGGATCTTGAAACCGAGGAACTCGATCTCTGTCTTCCCGATCTCCATTTTACTCTCAGAGAGTACTAATCCATGCTTAAAGCAAGTCTCATAGAACGACTGCAAATGCTTCAAGTGTTCTTGAAGATTCTTTGAGCAGATCAGAATGTCGTCTATGAAAACCAGCGCCCAGAGTTTTTCTCTGAATATATCTTCCATCCTCTTTTGAAACTCTGAGGGTGCATTATTGATGCCGAAAGGTAATACCTTCCACTGGTACTGACCTTGGGGAACGACAAAAGCCGTTTTATATCTGTCTTCAGCTACTATTCCTATCTGGTAAAAACCAGACTTTAAGTCGAACTTGCTGAAGATAAAGCAGCCTGTTATTCTTTGTAACAAACTAGCTTTATCAGGCAGAGGATACCTGACCTTTTGTAGAATTGCGTTCAGAGGCTTATAGTTGACTACTAACCTCGGCTTTCCCCTTTTTATCTCTGAGTGCTTGTTAACCACGAAGGCACGACAAGCCCAAGGGCTCTTGGATGGTTCGATCAGCCCTTTATGCATTAGCTCTTTTACTTCTTTAGCACATAATTCTCTCTCAGACGGAGACATAATTCCGGCAGATGCTTTCATAGGCTTCACTTTCTGTGCTGGGTCAAGTGGGAGCGATACAAAGTACTTTTCTCGCTTCCAAAATGCATTAGGACTTTCTGCACAACAGTCTTTCTTCAATTTCTCAGATATGTTAGCCAACATTTTCTCACCATGAACATCTGAGAATTCTTTACTTCTTTCCATCTTTGCGAGCTGTGCAGTATTAGACCTATATACAGACTTGTGTACAACAACTGGACATTTCCTCGATCCTTGAAAGGATATAGGGAGTGTCACAGATTTACCATTCATTATACAAGTAAATGTCATCTTTCTATGATCTACCAAATAAGGACTAACTCTATGTAGAAATTCAGAACCTAATATACAATCTTTTGATATGCTATCTAATCTGTACAATGTTACACGATCTTTGACCTTACCAAACTGAACTGGAAATAATTCTGCTTTAGCTGTTAATGCAACTGATGTACCTTCAATAGTAGAACCTGAATCTATCGTCTCTTGCCAGTAATAAGATGGTAATGCCAAAGTCTTTGCCAAACTGACTTGGCATCCAGAATCAATCATACAATCTAGAGTGTAAGATTTGTATTCATCTGGATTGAACTGGACATGCAGGAAGACTTTAGGACCTGATAGCATTGCTAACTGAGGGTCTTCTGAAGGAGGAGGAGAACTACTCTGTATGATAGGGATCCTCTTTTTAGCACTGAGGGTATCCATTGCTGTCTCATAGCACTTACTCATTTCCTCATCTGAGGATTGGTCTCTTTCTGTTTGCAGTATTCTGATAGCATTCTTCAGATCTTCGACTTCAGAGCAAAGTTCTTTAATAAGTCTTCTCTTTTCTTGAATATGCAGTTTTAATGCAGCTTCTCTATCCACCCTGTATCTCTGACGATCTTCATGGCCATCAGGATAATTTTTATATAAATCACTGGGATTATAGGTTATTACAGGAGGAGAGGAAATAATTACTTGCTTGCCTTTATTTCTATCGAGCTGCTTCAGTAATTCTTTCTTTTCTTCTTTTAATGCTGCTCGAAGCTGGTACTGAAATGGCTGAGTCGTGGAGAGCTGTAAATCTATTGCTGCGAGTCGTTTCTCAAGCTCTTGAGTTTTACTGAGAGTAAACATATTCAGCGAAAACTCAAACTCAGTCGGCTCAAACCCCCCTAAATTTGGGACATCATCCAATTTGGGACATCATCCGATTCAGAAGCGGAATCAGAGGATTCTGAAGAGGAGGAGGGGCCAAATTTACCTAAGGCCGCTTCAGATGCAGTATCTGAGTTGGAATCATAATCTGAAGGCAAGAAAAGTATATCGCCAGTTGGCTCTTCATCAGCTGCTGGGAAAGTCCACCAGTGTGGATCGAAATGTTCACAGAAGGCTGCAAGCTTCGGCTTCTGCTTCTTCTTAGGGCACTTATTCGTCCAGTGGCCTTTGTTTCCACATATGAAACAAACTTCTTTATCAGATCTTTTAGATCTGCATTTGATGAACTTACGAGGCCTGGAATCTTTATACACAGGTTTATGAAACCTAGATTTCTTTCTGAACTTTAAGGGCTTATCCGGATAATGATATCTGGGATGGCTTGAATAAAACCCTTTTTTATTGTTCTTTGAATGCTTACATTTACATGAATCTTGTAAATGACCACGACCATCTGCACCACATCCCCATTCTGGAATCTTAGCCACATTTTTACACAATGAAGGAGAAAACATTGATTGGTGCCTTTTGAAATCTTTATCTACTCTTTTAGCCAGACATTGCTCTTGCCACGTTTCTAATATATGATTATGCAACTGTGCTAGCGAAAGACTGCGGAAATTTATGTTTTTATCTTTCATGTATTTTTCCACAGCGTCTAGAACATGGCCTGGAAAGCTTCGCAGATAATGCTTTAGGTAAGCTGGATCATTAGCTTTACCAGACTGAATGAGTAGCTTCTGCATATAGCAGAAATAAGACTCGGCTTGGGATAGATCACATAATCTAGCCGAGATATAAAGAGAAGCTAAATGATCAGTTTCATCATGATCATCTGCTCCATGAAACTGAGATCCTAGAGCCTGAAGGATTTGCTGATCAGCATCTGCTGCATTCAACATTTCCTTGCGTGCTTCCTGAGGAAGTCTTCTCCACCAGTCATTTGCTAGTCCTGATAAACCAGCAATGATCAATTCTCCAATTTGTTGTCTAGTCAATGATGGATCAAGCAATCTCTTATAGAGAGACCAATGATACATCATACTCAGAGCATCTTTAATCTCATCTCTTGTTTGACATTGAATGTTCAGAACAGGTTGTTTTGGCATGGAAGAGATTAGATTATTTATGGAATTGATACCAAAAGTAGTACTCAGCTTTGGAGGCCGAGAAGCATCAAACATACGGGTATCACCATGTGAACCCAGTGGATTGTGAACTCCGGAAGACTCTGCATGCTCATGCATTGCAAGCATCTGTAGATACTTAGGCTCAAGGGCAGGGCGAAAGGACTTGAATTGTCCAATCCATTCTCTGCCTTCTTCCAAGTGAGCTTTGTCTTGGCCAAATGTAAATTCTGGCCTATCATCTTCTTCTTCTTTAATGGCTAGGACATTGAACACTCCAAAATACCAACTCCTTTCTAACTTCTTTCCTGGTTCTTTCTGCGGATATCCTTTTGCTGCCATAGCAAAAGTAGATGGATTTCTGGCAGGAACCTTTTGTTTCAGCTTTTGTTTTTGACTAAGTAATTCTTCCAACTTAGCCAGGCGTCGCTCAATTTTGTCTGCAGCCTTAGCTACAGCATCTTTGATATCTTGAGAATCACTCAAAAGATGGTTGAGTAATTCTAGCTTGGTAGTTACCATGGCGACTGCATCTTTTTCTGCTGATACAGAACTTTTTATTTCGAGAATGTCTCGAGCCATATCATCCAAGTTCTGTGCAGTCAACTTGTGCTACATATTACCCGAGTTGGCTAACTTTGTCTCATCTGAGACTGACTCATTTGCGCCAGAGGACCTATAAGGTAGGAATTCCTTTTTGGTAGCACCATCAGAGGAGTATTGCCTAAAAGGAACATCAAGCATATTACGTCCTAGGAAATATGATTTCCTATCTTGTGCTGTGGCTTCAATAGCACTGTTTTGACGCGGTAGGGTGAACATACCAAGAGTTGGGGTCTGTTTGTAATGTTGGAGTTTCTGGAGGATTTTACGACATGCTGGGTAGTCTTTATGTTGCCCTTTGTGTTCAGAGTTATAGAGACCTGTGAAAGACTGGGTCTCTGGATTTTGTAACTCAGAAGAAGACTAATTTTTTATTCTTCGCTCAGAAGAGGTAGAAGAGATTGAGGAAGATCTTGTTAAGGGAGATGAAAAAGCAGGTGCAGGAGTAACAGGGATTCAGAAGGAACTAGACTGTCTGTCAAATGTAAGAGGTTGTTTGGTTACGGCTTTTTGCATGGCTTCTTTATTTCTTAGCTCATTGTATCTAACTTCCCATTTCTGGGGATAGCTTATACTGGTCCAGTCAAAGGTGACAGGTTGGGCTTGCTGAGATTTGTCCTTCTCCACCACGCTGAGCAGGTGCGAACTCTCATGCACTTTAGGCTTGAGTGGATGCAAGGTATCATTGCTGAAACGAACACAAACAAGACTTTTCAATTGAATTATTTTAGATCCAGTCAACATGCAAAATCCCTGAGGGAGAATATAGGCTTTAAGCAAATTATAGATATGTGGGTCATCAAGACTCATAGAATACTTCGGGAAGATTGTGCCAAAGGCGTGTCCTTCATGCAATGGTGCGGAGAAACCACCAATGATGGCATCGGAAAAGTTCCTGTGACGGGTGTCAACGACTACACATAAAGAAGAAACATTTAAGTAAGGACAAACAAGGGGACCAAGACCAAGACGGATTGCTCCAAGGTGAGGGTATTTATAACCTTGTTTTATTGCCCAATCTATTTGATGTTTTTCTAACAGATTTATATGTACAGGTTCATCACTATCGGAAAATGAGACATCAACAGAGGATAACTTAACTTGGGTAGAAGACTTATATTTCCACCACTTTAGATCATAAACTTCAGAAGGAACAATAGAAGGTAGTTCCCAATTAGATGAAGGGTTACGATCTGTTATGTGAATAACAGATGAATCAGATGTGGAACAGTCATGTGTAAAGGATGAGCGCCTTTCTGCAAGAGAAACTACTCCATCTTCATTTTGCTCACAATCTAAGCTTAGGTGAGGTACAGTATCCATAGATGGGTCCATTACTATGAGGCTCCGACTCACTCTGGTCACTCAAACAGGGATTTACTTCGCCTATCTCTCGGCTGCTACCCTCCTACTGACCACTTACAACCTCAAAGGACTTCACCTATTTACTCAGTAGCCATTTCCGCTACCTATAGGAGTACTGTTACGAGCTCAGAGAATATGAACAGAATTAAATGTAGTAGCTTGTTACAGAAATAAACTCACAAATCAAATATCATGAAGTGCCACAATAATCTCTGTTGGCTCTGATACCATTTACGCCCAAAATCGAACAGAGTTCAACCTTCACCAATATTATAATGTTTCCTGATCGGATTTTCATTCATGGCAACAATGATCTTCCATGTAATGTCCAATTGTCACCTCCAATCAAATCTACAAATAGTAATGGAGTCTTTTTGTGAACCGGTTCACTTCCTCTTCTAGTTTTTTTATTAATAACTTTTTCTAGAATCCTTGAAGGTTGTTCTCTATGCTTTGGGGTATATATAATCAGTATCGAAATATCTTAAAAATGGTTGACATGCATACAATGTAGTTGAATTCTTTAGTTAGATATGACTGTGTTGAACCAAAAAGGTAACATTGAATTCTTTCAGCTTATGCGCATCATTAGTAATTTAGTATCTATTTTAAATAGATTCACATGGTTTAGATTGATTGTAAAATCAATATCCATCCCTTTTTGAAGGAAATTCTGGCACTTCTTCTTAAAGAGGGTGGGTGTCAAGTCCAAGAGCGTAAACCCTACCGTTCAGGGTACCATGCTTCTCGGATGGTGAACGTATGAAGGCGAATGTCTGATGGTGACAGAAGCAGCAATAGTATTTGTGTGAGTGTCGGTATTTATAATGGAGGTCCTGGTATTTCTCAATAGCAACTCTATTAAGGGTATCATCATCGCTTCCTTAGCTCCAAGGATGGTTAGACTGGGTGGAGCAACTGATCAATAGAGAGCAGAAATACTTCTTATTATTGTCATTTTATGCAATCATGTCTATAATAAAGGACTCAAACCACGAGTTTAATTGTTTTTCTAGACTTGTGGAATTTCTAGAACTTCGATATCCCCTTTCAAGGTGCTACAACTTGCCTTCTTTTGAGTAAGGTTAGTGGACCGTCTTTCTACAATGACATATACAACTCTACAATGACATATACATCACAAACGATCTTCGACAATGTTAAAATTCATTAAATAGATAAAAGGATTACAAAATGATTTCTATAAATTGCCGACAACTAAACATAGGGTCTACATAGCATAAATATAAATATAAATATGAAACTTACTACCTAAATTGTTAAAATAATGTAACTTCGGAAGATATTCTAGTTGTATTGTATTCCTTTTTTCGGAGATGAGTTTGGTCTTGTTAGAGTCATTGAATGATGCAATGTAAACCTCCAAATGTAAGTCGGGTCAATAGTACCCAAGTGTCAATATAATAAATGCTATTTGTGGTGTCTAGTTGGACAAGTCGTCCTTGACAGCTAGTGAAGTCGGCCCCACCAAGTTAGAGGTCAAGTCAACAGAAGAATATAAACAGGGAGGTGCTCCCCTTCATTTGTACTCACTCACTCAAGCAGTTTTGAAAGAGAGAGAAGTAGTGTGCTAGAAAGAAGTTAGAAGCAGCTGTCTGGGTTTTACACTGCTTTGGTCGAGATCTATACTGAGGAAGTTTTGCGGGGTTTTCTCCCTTGTGGTTTCCCCAAGGAAAATCTTTGTGTTCTTGTGTTCTTATGTTTTATGTGCATGTTGTTCTTTCAGTGATCTTCTAGTAATTTGTTTATATCATCTAAGCAAATTGATAAAACTTAACATGGTATTAGAGCCACCCTAAAAGGAGGCACTGCACAACTAGGGTTTGTCATTTTGAACAAATCCCTCGACAGATCAGCCAGGAAAGAGGGCTCCCTCAACTTGCCCTTGAAGAGCGCATCTTTCTGTGAAGACATATCCAGAATCTAAGAAGTTTCAGTTTTTGACCAGTTACTACTGTCGGGATAAACTGGGGTTTCAATTTTTCTGAGACTCCATCATCAATCTCAGGAAAAGCAAGTTACAATCTACCTCGCCTTAGGGAGGCGCATCTTTTCCACCTCTCAACCCTATTAGGGTTTCTAGTTGAGAAATTAGGGTTTCTACATCAAACCCTAGGTCAACTAGAAAGAGGTCAGCCATAAACTGTTTTCTTCAAGTAAGTACTCTTCCTCCTTGTTCCATTTGAAGTTCTCATTCCGTTGAAGATGACTAAGAACACCAAGCTAGATGAAAAGCTTGAAGGAGCTAAAAACTTCAGAGCATTGAAGTATAGGATCATGCTCATCCTACAAGAGAATGATCTAGACAAACTTGTGAAGGAGGAAGTGAAAGAACCAGAAGAGGAGGAATCTAAATCCAAGCATAAGAAGGATATGATCATAGCCAAAAGGATCATAGCTGACTCCATCAAGGATAACTTGATTCCTCAAGTATCATCAAGGAAACTCCAAAAGAAATGTTTGATACCCTCTCCAGTCTATTTGAAGGGAGAAACATCAACAAGAAAATGACTCTGAGGAATCACCTCAAAAGTGTAAGGACTCAAAAGTCAGAGACTATGCAATCTTACTTTTCAAGAGTGTCTCAAATTCAGAGATCAACTAGAAGCCATTGGTGATACAGTAGAAGAAGCAGAAATTATGATGACCACCTTAAATGGTCTCCCAAGAGATTGGGAAGCTTTTATTCGAGGAACTTGCTCAAGAAGGAAACTAACTAAATTCAGAAAGCTATAGGAAGAATGTGTCAAAGAAGAAAAAATAATCTTAGCCAGAGAAGTGAAGCTAAATGGTAATGAAGATCAAGCCTTGACAGCCCATGCCAAAGGCAGGTACAAAAGGAAGAGTCATGATCATCCTCATAAGACTCAAGGGTTCAAAAGACCCAAGAAAGACTTCTCAAATTATGAGTGCTTCACTTGTCACAAGTTGGGACACATTGCCCTCAGCTGTCCCATGAAAGCATAAAGAGTTAAAAAGATGAAAATATTGCAAGCTCATGTTGTTGAAGATAGTGATCAAGAAGTTGAAGAGGAAGCAAAGAAAGATGAAGAATCCAGTGAAGAATTTGTACTGATCTCTTCCCTAACAGGATCAGTCTCACTAGTAAATGACACCTGGTTAGTAGAAAGTGGTGCATCCAAGCACATGACAGGTTATAAGGAGTCACTATCATGCCTTGTACAAAAAGAATCACCGCACAAAGTAATGCTTGGAGATGACTTCCAATATCCCATCAAAGAAATGGGAGAAGCATCCTATAAGTTGGACTCTGGAAAATCCATGAAAATGAAGGATGTCCTATATGTCCCTGGACTAAAGAAGAACCTCCTGTCTATTTCATCTTTGGACAAGAGAGGATTCAGAGTTGCATTCATAGATGGAAAAGTCCTCATGTGGTCAAAAGGAAAGACCATAGATGATGCAGTAGAAATTGGAATTGAAGAAGTAGGACCCTACAAACTAAAGGGACACGCAGATTCAGCATTAGAAACCAATACAATAAATCCATGTGAGCTTTGGCACAGAAGGCTTGCTCATATTCATTACAAAGCTCTACCAATAGTAAGCAAGGTTGTGATTGGTCTACCAGAAATTCAGATAGAATATGAAGGAGTATGCAAAAGATGTGCACAAGGAAAGAATACTAAGAATCCCTATCCACAAAGTGACAGCAAAGCAAACGGGATCTTAGATATTATCCATTTAGATATATGCAGGCCAATGCAATCAACTTCATTAAGCGGGTATGTTTACTATGCTTCTTTTATTGATGACTACTTCCGCAAGACTTGGATATATTTTTTGAAAAAGAAGGATGAAGTGTTTGAAAGGTTTAAAAAATTTAAGGCTCTAGTAGAAAACCTCTTTGAGAGGAAAATAAAGATTTTAAGATCAGATAATTGAGGAGAGTTCACATCAAATGAATTCAATGATTTCTGCAAGGAAGCTGGGATTAAGAGGGAGCTCACCATTCCCTATAATCCTCAACAAAATGGTGTGGCAGAAAGAAAGAATAGATCTATCATGGAAGCAGTAAAAGATATGATACATGCTCAAGATCTACCAATGTACCCATTGGAAGAAGCAGCTAGAACAACAGTACATGTACATAACATAATCTCCCATTGTGCCCTTGGGAACTGTTATCTCTAGGGTTGTTTCACCTGTTTATTTTTAAATTTTTTATTATGGTTGGTTTTTATTGTTTTAATTTTGCTTTGTTTTATATTTTATGACTGATTGATTGTCATTAGGGTTCCTTTTGTTACCTAAAGTCATCAATATTTTCATTCATTCACTATGAGCCCATGCATGTGCAAAAGAGTATATATTATATGGTGAATTCTTACAGCTGGCAGCGTTTATCCAAACTGGCAGCATATTGTGAACTGGCAGCATTTTAAGTTCCGATGACAGAATGTCCAAATGGTATTTTATTGAAAAGTTTATTATTTATTTCATGGAATATAAAATGATAATAAGCTTTAATCATATTCATAAATAGAGGGTATTCGGTATGGACATATTTTAAACAAAAATGTATCCCTGTTCGTGAAATGATGAATTGTATGGTGGCATTTATGGAAAGGTACATGTGTTGTCATTTCGAAGTTTGGACAGTTCATGTGATGAGTACTAACATTGATCGTGGCAAAATCAAATTAATGCGCAGTTTTCCCAAAATCTTTCTCATTATTCTGCTTAAGAAGGGTATTCGCAGGATTGTTGGTTTACTGTCTATCTCCATTGATGACGAGCAGCATTATGTAGAGTTTAGGAAATTGGGGTTTGTCTTCAAACTCTAGGGCTTTTGGTTTCAGTGTTTGGAATACAGTATATATATGCTTCCTTGCATTTCAAAGCACGTAGTTACAGCACTGCCTTTCTTGAGCACACAGCTGCAGTATAAAGTTCCATGTTCAGGACAATACAATGTGAAGGCTTTTGGTGATTTGAATGATTGACAGAGGTTCAAGGGTAAGAGCTATCACGAGTTTTAGTTCAAATTTCGTTGGCATCGTCACTCTGTTGGCTTGCAGATTAATATAATTACTATTAGCACAAGCATAAATATTATTAACAGGCCAGATGCTAGCATGAACTGAAGATTTACCATAGAGTTAACTGCAGCAGTATGTATATGCTTTTATCTGAGATTTAAAGCTTGTTGGGTCCACACATCAAAGCTGGAAATCCTTTAGGGTTTCAAATGTCAAAGGCAATCGACGAGGAAGAGCCAGAGGTGGTCGTGAAGAGAAGGCCTGAAGGGTTCATTTGTAGGCTAGAATCGAATAACACAGATTGGATCAAGCAATTTCCCAGGTCTACCAAGCTAATGCAAAAGTCTGGATGGTTCAATTTTTGTGAAAGACTACAGGGTTACCATTCACAATTGACCATAGCTTTTATTGAAAATTACAAGGATGAAAGGGTTCAATTACAAAGTTTAACTATTAGGGTTAATGAGGAATTTATTGCTGAAGCAATAGGTGTCTCTGCACAAGGAGAAAAATGGTTCAAACAGAAAGATTTCCAAAGCAATTTTAGTGAGTTTTTAATTCCTGGAGGTGAAAAACTTGACTGGAAAAATGGAGTCCACGTTAGCAGAGTGAAGCCAGAATGGAAGGTGCCATTGGAGGTGATTCAGAATTACATTACTTGTGATGGAAGATATGACAGGGTATTGAAGTGCCATTTAAAACTGTTAATGCATATTCATGGTAGCATACAGGTAAATATTCCATTTTACCTGTTAAGAAGCCCCCAAAAAATGATTGCTAAAGTTCAAAACTATCCAACACATACATCCCGCTCGGTTCATCACCAAGGATTGATCAAATTGTTGATTTTAACTCAGTTACAGAAGGAGAAAAGAGCATGGGCATCCCTGTTAGCAGAGTTAGGGTTTAGGGATAACCCTAAGGAGAAAGGTAAAAAGATGTTTGATGATGCTAACCAGCAGGAAATGAGCCCTAAAAAGACAGGGCAGGAGGTTGAAAATGAAGAAAAGAATGCTGCTGGTAAACATACCCAAGAAAGCTTATGCCCTGAGACACCCTGCACACATGAAAACCCAGAGAAACTTAGTAATATGATGAAAAGCATAGCTTCAAAAAAGAAGATTTGTAAATAGTTATGCAAAGAAGACAAGCCAAGAACCAGACTGAGGAAAAGGATGCAGATGGAGGAAAGAACAACACAGAAAGAGGGCATGGATGTTGTAATAATAGAAGATGCTGGTAGCGAGGGAACAATACACACAGCAGAGGACAGGTACTGTGAAGATATGGAAAAGTATATTGATATGCAGGGTGTAGCAGGCTCCATACCAGCAGTTTTCTGCTCAGACAAGCAAGACCATCTTGATGAAGGTTCAGTATCAAAAAATTTGCCTGAAGAAGGAGGTTACATAAGAGAGGAAGATTTGGATATCTCCCTAGAACTAAGCCAGTGTAAGAGGTCTCTGCAAACCTATAAAGAACAAACAAAATACCTCCAAGACATAAATGAGAAACTGATGGTGGCTAACAAAAGGTTGCGTGAGGACATGGAAGACAAAGAAGCATAATACCAAAAACTGTTGGTGATTTCCAAGGATATTCTCAAGGAGAAGCGGGCCATTTAAAGACAGCTGGAACAAGTTAAAGCCCAGAACAAGGAAAAGGATAAAGATGCTGAATTTGCTAGACTTCAAAGGCGTTCTCAGGTTCTTAGTGACCTAGCTACATTAGTAGAGGCTTCTAGAAGCCTTTAGGAGTTAAATTGTTATTTGATTTTGGAACTTATGTTGTTTATTTTGACACATGTATTACACTTGTAATCTAATACTTTTTAAGGGGATTAACTGCCCTATATTAGAGGAGGTTCGATCCTTGAATATAGGATCTATGGTTAGTTTATGGATAGCATTTTTTGTATAGAAGGAGGTCTCGATTAGGGGACTAGAGGTTGGTAGTTTTGAGATTATGCATGCTCAATTGTAAGCACTGTCTGTGTAGCATAAGCACTCTGCAGCTTCAATAATAGGTTCTATTTTTGAATGAAAACATGATGATGATTTGCCTATGTATTTTATGAGTTGTTTTTCTAGTAATTCTGTTATGCACATGGTCCATTAAATCCCATTGCACTAATTCTTACTGTGAAAAGCAATTATCTTTATATTTTCTAGAAACGAAGCAGTTTCACTTCTTGATTTTATGATCATAGTGACCTTGATATTGAATTTTGTGTTTGATTGTGTTATACAGTTCCTGTTGATTCTTTTGTAGCTCTGGTTGACCTACCAACCTACCCTTTTGATAACTCTGTGATTATTTTATAGTGTTCATAATATACCAGTATGTGCAGTAATAATTGTTTGATTTGTACAGACAGTCTTGATTTCATACCAGCCTAGTTCTTTCATAGTTGTGTGATATTCCATTAGCCCTGGTGTCATACTGGCTTATGTTTTCAGTTTGATTTCATTTGAATTGTACATTTTTGAACAAGATTTCCTTAAGCTTGAATCCCTTAGTCTAGGTTCAACTTTAGGGATAGCATCTTCTGGCGCCGTTGCCGGGGACGGAAAAAGGAAATGATATCTTCCCTGGGTAATCGACAATTTCATGGAACTGATTTTGTAGGGTGAACAGAATTAGTCAAACTTGATATAGACTACATTCAGTCACCTTTTAAGAAGTTACAGTGGCTTCAAAGAAGATAGGGACTCGAGGAAATCCCTCATCCCCTTTGAATCCAGGAGTCTCAGATCCTGAGCAGTTGCTAAAGGAGGCTAGGAGAACTCTAGTTTCTACTTCATCAGAGAAATTCAAACAGCCTGCAACTTTAGAGATCCCTGAATCTGTATCTTTTCCAGTTCCTTTTTTGAATCCACATTCAGAAAAAGGACGAGAGGAGTTAGACCTGTTATTTACCCCTTCTCGAGTTGGAAATTTCCAAGTCTTTACAAATCCTTTGCTGTCAGAAAAGGTCAAGCTTGAAGCATTGCAAACAGGAACCACATCTTTATATTCAATCCATACTCCTTTGGTCAAGACTATCCCAGTGAATCAACCAAATCCTGGTAGTTTGTCTCCCTCATCACAACAGTCAAGTACCTTTCAGTCTAATACAAACCCTAGAATGGCTCAAAATCGAATGGCTGCTATGGTAGCAACAAGATATGCCCCACTTGTTTTGCCCCAGCCTCTCAATGCTCTCCCAGGAGGAGATTATCAAAAGTACATGCCAAGGTTTGATGGCCAGGGAGATGCTACTGCCGAAGAACATTGGAATAAATTCTGTAGTTTTGCAGACAATCAAAATTATGAACATACGGATGTTTGGATGAGATTATTTGTCCAAAGTTTAGATGGTGAGGTTAGAAAATGGTTTAGAGAATTACCACCAGAATCCATAGATGGCATTGATGCCTTAGAACAAACATTTATGAAACAGTGGGGGGACACTAAAGACTATTTGTATTACCAGACAGAGTTTGAATCTTTAAAAAGAAAAAAGGGTGAAGCCGTGGGAGATTTTTCTAAAAGATTTAACAAGATGTACAGTAAAATTACAGCTGAAATAAAACCTACGGAGACAACAGCAAAGTTAGCTTATGCAAATTCTTTTAATCCTGAGTTTTCTTTGCTGTTAAGAGAAAGAAAATCTGAGACACTTCAAAACATGCAAAGTGCAGCATTAGAAGTAGAGTCAAACATTTTGGCCTCAAACAGACTAAAAGAAGAAACAAAACACCAAATTGTGGAGATAAAAGGCAAGAAACAAATCATTACATCCAATCATATAGGAAGGTCATCAAATAGCAAAATGGATGAAATGAGTAAAATAATAAAAAGTTTGTCTGAAAAGATTGATAGATTGGAAATGAGAAATAGAAATCAGAATAGACCCATGCCTGAAGGTGATAGAAATCAGAATCAATTCAGAAGACCTTTTGCCCCTAGTTTTTTTCCAAGAGAAAGACGAAATAACGATATACAGAGACAGACGAGAAAATGAAGAACACAGGATTCAACCTCCTTTCCAAAACAATAATGTCAGAGAGGATGCATCATATGAAATTGATGAAGGAGAGTTAGATGATTTGGAAGCAGAAGAACATAATATTAGTCAGTTTGATGATGATGATGCTTCACATTTTCTAACTAGATCTGATTATCAATATGCTACAGAAATAGATCAATATGAAGTAGATGATTATCAAATGTCTATGCCAGAAGTCTGTCAGGAAATGCCACAAAAATCATATGGTCTAAGGTCAGGGGTAAAACATGCAGCACAAACCAACAAAGTGGTGAAAGCTCTTCCTCGTAAACAAAATCTGCCTACAAATCAAAAACAAATTGTAAATCAGAGAAAAGATGAAGTTGTGAATCCTGACGAGATTAATAAATCTGTTAGTGGTTTCAGTTTTGAACATGAGCTTAATAAGGTGAAGATCCCTGTTCCTTTAACATAATTGATTAAAAGTAAAGTTTACAGGGAGGCAGCCTTTAAAACTTTCAGCAATGCAGTGAATTCTAATCCTATCCCTTCTGATGAGATTAATTTGTAGGATGAAAGACCTACTATCATTGTAGGGTCAAAAACTTTTGATCAGCCTGATGATAATTCAGAATATTCTCCTCCATTTTATGTAACCTTTTCCATACATGATCAGTTGCTGCATAATTGTTTGCTAGATTCAGGAGCTTCACATAACCTCATGCCAAAATCAGTCATGGAAGCCTTAGGACTGAGTGTTACTAAACCATACCATGATTTGTATGCATCTGATTCTAGAGCAGTGAAATGTATTGGGGTAATCAAGGATCTAGCGGTGAATTTAACTCAGGTACCTATGAAGAGTGTATTGATGGATATTGTTGTAGCAGATATTTCTCCCAAATTTGGTATGTTATTGTCTAGATCCTGGGCAAAGAAAGTGGGAGGAACTTTGCAGATGGATCTCTCATATGCTACAATTCCAGTATTTGGAGGAGAATTCAGAAGACTTTACAGAGAGGTACAGATGGCGTACTTGATAAGTGACAGCAGATACTCTAATAATCATCCGATTTATTCAATTGATGAAAATCTTGGTTCTTGTATGTTGCAATTGAATGATGAAGCTGAAAGGGTTTTAAAGGTACAAAAAGATATCCCAATTCAGGTAAAGAGATAGGAACCTGATGACTTGTGGGAGATGTATTTCGATGGTGCATCAAGTAAAGAAGGGGCAGGAGCAGGAGTATTATTGATTTCAGCTGGAGGTGAGGCTATTTCCCTTATGTACAAATTGGAATTTAAAACAACAAACAATACTGCTGAATATGAGGCTTTGATCCTTGGGTTAAGGGCAGCAAAAGACTTGGGCATTAAGGAACTTGCTGTATTTGGCGACTCTGAATTAATAATTCAGTAAGTAAAAAATGTGTACCAAGTAAAGCAGAATTTATTGAAGGTTTATAGGAATGAGGTCTGGGATCTAATTGAAAATTTCTTCATAGCCTTCAATATCACTTTTGTCCCAAGAGAATATAATGAGATCGCTGACTCCCTAGCCTTAGCAGCAGCCTATTTCAAAGTTCCAAAAGTTACTCATATGAAATATCCAATTGATGTCAGGTACAGACCTGCTATCCCAGATAATATTAAACATTGGAAAGTCTTTAATGATGATCAGGAGATAAAAGAATTTCTGGAATTGGTAGGTGAATTTTCAGATGATACTGTTGATCATGAATAGGATTCTGAATGGGTAGAAAATGAACCCTGCATAAATAATTCGATTGCTGATCACAAAATTGTTGAGTTAAAGGGGAATTTCATTCCTAAGGGACTTGTCCCTTTATAAAGACTATTTTCAAAAGATGATACATTGATGAAACCCACTATGCAGACTACTGAAGAAAATGTTATGGAATATAACATTGGTTTTGAAAATCAGCCTAAGATGATAAAACTGTCAAAATTGCTGTCAGATGAAGAAAGAAGAAAATATCTTGGTTTAGTGAAAGAGTATAGGGATATTTTTGCTTGGTTTTATCAGGATTTAAAAACATATGATACCAACATAATTCAGCACAAAATCCCTCTTAAACCAAACACTAAACCCTTCAAACAGAAGCTTAGAAGGTTAAATCCAGCATTGCTGCCAGTAATCGAAAAAGAGGTAAAAAAACTGTTAGATGCAAAAATCATTGTGCCTTTAAGGTATTCATCTAGGGTTGCTAATTTAGTCCCTGTACGGAAGAAGAATGGAGAGATAAGGTTATGTGTGGACTTCCGGAACCTGAATAGATCATGCCTCAAAGATAACTATTCATTGCCAAAGATAGATCAGATTTTGCAGAGGGTAGTAGGTGCTCACAGATTGTCAATGATTGATGGATTTTCTGGTTATAACCAGATTGCAGTTCAGCCAGAGGACCGAGAAAAAACAGCATTTACTACGCCATGGGGAACCTTTATGTATGATAAAATGCCCTTTGGGCTCATGAATGCAGGTGCTACTTTTCAGAGGGCTATGGATATAGCTTTTGTGGGTGAAAATGAAAATTTTGTAGTGATATACTAGGATGACATCACAGTTTTCTCTAAATCTGATGAAGATCACCTTAAACACTCAAGACAAATTTTTGTCAAATGCAGGAAGTATGGTTTATCACTAAACCCTAAAAAGTCTCACTTTGCCCTGACAGAAGGCAAATTGTTAGGCCATATTGTCTCTGCTGAGGGAATAAAGATAGATCCAGAAAAAGTCAAGGCTATCCTAAAAATCAGCATTCCCAGAAACAAAAAAGAAATTCAGTCCTTTGTTGGAAAAATCAACTTTTTACGATGGTTTATTCCAAATTTTGCAGAAATAATAAAGCATATCACTCAAATGTTTAAAAAAGATAGTGAGATTAAGTGGTCTAAACATGATAAACAAGCATTTGAAAACATAAAACAAGCATTGATAGAAGCCCCAGTGCTGATGGCTCCTGATTATACAAAAGATTTCGCAATATTCTCATTTGCATCAGAAGACACTATTGCTGCTGTATTGTTACAAAAGAACTCTAATAATCTGGAACAACCAATTTCATTCTTCAGTAAAACATTAAGAGACTCTGAGCTAAAGTATAATATAATGGAAAAACAGGCCTATGCTTTAGTCAAGGCTCTTAAATTCTTTAGAATATATGTTTTACATTCCAAGGTTGTGGCATATGTCCCAAATGCAGCAGTTAAAGAGATTCTAGCACAACCTGACAACGAAGGAAAGAGAGGCAGACAGATAGCTAAGGTCATGGAATATGACATAGAAATTAAGCCAACCAAGTTGGTAAAAGGACAAGGACTAGCTAAACTTCTGACAGAGTTAAATTGTCAGGTTTTGAATCTTCATGTCATGGCAGAACAGTCAGAGCAGATTATGACAACAGAGCACAGTAAAGAGCAGGTTTATAACAGGTATGCTGAATTTGATTGGTATAAGGATGTTGTGTATTTCCTTTTGTATTTACAATGCCCTCTTGAATTGAACAGGAGTGAATGCAGATCCTTGAAACTGAAAGCCATGAAGTATGTTTTAATGGATTAGATTTTGTATTGAAAGGATCCAGGAGGAATACTGTTGAAATGTTTGGAGAAATATGAAGTTGATGCTGTGATTGCAGAGTTGCATAGTGGAGTTTGTGGAGGACATAAGTACTGGAAGGAAACTGCCTTCGAAATCTTGAGAGCATGATACTACTGGCCTACCCTGTTTTCAGATGTATATCATCAGGTTAGATCGTGTATCGAATGTCAGAAATTTGCAGGTAAGCGAAAGCTTCAGTCCTTACCTTTAAAACCTATTTCTGTGAATGGTCCATTTCAGCAGTGGGGACTAGACTTTATTGGTGAAATTCATCCTCCTTCTAGTGGACAGCATAAATGGATCTTGATTGCTATTGATTTCTTCACAAAATGGGTGGAAGGAGTTCCAACAAGGAGAGCAACAGAACAGGTTATAATTGCTTTCCTTCAAGAAAACATTTTGAGTAGGTTTGGATGCCCTAGAAAATTACTCACTGACAATGCCCCTGCTTTCAAATAAAAAAAGATGGTGAATTTTTGTCAGGAAAACAACATTAACCTTAAGCAGTCCACACCATCCTATCCACAAGGAAATGGATTAGCAGAATCTAGCAACAAAAATATTGTAAACAGTATCAAGAAAATGCTGTTTGAAAACAAACGAAGTTGGGACAACAAACTAAAATTTTCTTTATGGGCTGATAGAGTAACAATTAAAAAATCAATTGGGACATCCCCTTTCCAACTGGTTTATGGGACTGATGCTGTTTTCCCTGTTCAATTAGTCACCCCAGTCATTAAGTTTATGCAGGAAATTGAAGAAGAGCTAGATGATATCAGGAGAAGAAGGTTCCAGATAGTGCAGTTGCAGCAGGAGAGGGAAGCCATCAAGGATACAGTTGAGAAACATCAAAAAAGAATGAAAGACAGCTTTGATAAAAAGGTTAAAAAAGATATGCTTACAGTTGGTGATCTCGTTCTCAGATGGGATGCAAGAAAAGATGAAAAAGGTAAGCATGGGAAGTTTGATAACTTATGGATAGGGCCTTTTTCAATCATAAAGATCCTGGGAAATAATACCTTTGTCTTACAACATCTGAAAGGTGAAGAGATTGTAGGTCCAGTCAATGGGCACTTCTTAAAACATTTTTACACAGAGTGAAAGACAATGTGTTATTGTACATAGTCACTGTATATATCATGTTATTGCAAATAAGACTCCAGCCCAATAAGACAGAAGTAACCTTAGCAGACTTTTGAAGGCACTGGTCAGCAAGTTCTCAAAGTCTCTAAGAGAAACTTTGTCCCCAGACGGAGCCAGATGTTATCTCTAGGGTTGTTTCACCTGTTTATTTTTAAATTTTTGATTATGGTTGGTTTTTATTGTTTTAATTTTGCTTTGTTTTATATTTTATGACTGATTGATTGTCATTAGGGTTCCTTTTGTTACCTAAAGTCATCAAAATTTTCATTCATTCACTATGAGTCCATGCATGTGCAAAAGAGTATATGTTATATGGTGAATTCTTACAGCTGCCAACGTTTATCCAAACTGGCAGCATATTGTGAACTGGCAGCATTTTAAGTTCTGATGACAGAATGTCCAAATGGTATTTTATTGAAAAGTTTATTATTTATTTCATGGAATATAAAATGATAATAAGCTTTAATCATATTCATAAATAGAGGGTATTTGGTATGGACATATTTTAAACAAAAATGTATCCTTGTCCACGAAATGATGAATTTTATGGTGGCATTTATGGAAAGGTACATGTGTTGTCATTTCGAAGTTTGAACAATTCATGTGATGAGTACTAACATTGATCGTGGCAAAATCAAATTAATGCACAGTTTTCCCAAAATCTTTCTCATTATTCTGCCAAAGAAGGGTATTCGCAGGCTTGTTGGTTTACTGTCTATCTCCATTGATGACGAGCAGCATTATGTAGAGTTTAGGAAATTGGGGTTTGTCTTCGAACTCTAGGGCTTTTGGTTTCAGGGTTTGGAATACAGTATATATATGCTTCCTTGCATTTCAAAGCACGTAGTTACAACACTGCCTTTCTTGAGCACACAGCTGCAGTATACAGTGTAGACACTGAGAGGGGGGGTGAATCAGTGTGTGCAATGTTTATTACTTTTTAAACTTTTATAATCAACAAATTATTCAATATTATGCATTGTCACATTATCATTATATGACCATCATCATTGTTATCATCATCATATCATCATCATCACATAGAAAGCATAGCAACACAGTACACAAGATTTTTACGTGGAAACCCAAGTCCTGGGGGGAAAACCACGGAAGCCTTTTTAAAATAGTTTTCCAGAAATAACTGGAAGGAGGCAACACCCTCTTATTACAGAGACTTCAATTTCTCCAGCTTCAACTGGAAGGAGGCTACGACCCCCTTGATTTACAGGCTACGACTTGAAGGAAGCTGCCACTCCCTAGTTTTCCGGCTTCCACCGGAAGGAGGCTACGACCTCCTTTCCTTGCCCCGTCCTGCCACCCTGATAAGAAGATAGAAACTGAACTACTGAACCACAAACTGCACTGATCCTGCGGACTTGCTATCCAACACCTGTACCACACTGCACAACCACTTTCACTAGTCATCAACTGACCACTGCTCATCAACTGTCCACTGCTTATCAACTGTCCACTGACCATCCACTGTCCACTGACCACTGCACCACAACTGCTCCACACTACTCATCAACATGCGCAATCTAGCTGTACCAATCAATATGAATTCAACCAACTATGTACCAGACCACCTGGGTCAAACCAACTGCTCATACTACTCAGCCAATATGAGTCATACCAAATGCACATGTAGTAGCCTGTGCTAATGCTGCACAACTGAACCAATGTACTCACTCCTAATTACCACTATTCATCATTGTACTATATAATTCCATATCATCACACATTGTGTTTTCATCATACATCACTGAGTATCACTGTGTAAACATCACTGAGCACATCATGTGTAAACATACCTTGAACTTGAGCTGTGTATGTCAGAGGCAAACTCAAACTTTTTACCTTGCTGCTGGGCTGTGTATGTCCAAGATGAGAACCAAACTGTGTACCTGTGTGTGCTTGAAATTAAGACTCAAACTCAGCCTGCAAAAGTGGAGCTGTAAAGGTCTGGAATGAGTGAATAAAAAAGATCAAGTAATTTGTTTTCTCTGTTATGTTCAGGAATCTTCCCAGCTACTTCAGTAACAAAACTCGTCTTAAAACAACTTCAAATGCATCTTTCCTGTCATGGACGCATCTCCAGGCTGAAACATTTTTGCCGAAATGCTTGGGCGTTTGTGTCTTCGATAGAACTTATATTCTTGGACTTCTAGGGCAAAATCGCAGAAAACAAATTCTGTTCTGCTTATTTACGATCTCACAATTTCTCTGGACATACTCGTAATCTCTGCACTTTTGCAATTAGGGCTTTTCTGGGCCGATTCTTTGTTTCTGAAACTGGAGCACATCGCAACGTTACACAAAGCTTGGTTATATACGATGGTGTATTGACTCTAACCGAGACCTCCTGCCTGGGAATGATGGATGATAAACTGGTAAACACATATAATCACCCCCTGTTCACGTCAAACTCATGCAATGTGGCTGAGAGCTTCCAGTAGAGAGCCCGTGAACTTCCAAATGTCCTCTGCTTGTAGACAAGTATCGTATTGCACCTGCTGGGATTCTAGCACAACCCTTGTTGCATCAATAACAATTTGTCCATTTACATAATGCCGCCGGCACACTGGCATGTAAATGTCTGCACCACCAACAACTTCAGTTTTTGTATCTCCTGCTTTACGAAATGTAAATGATGCGGCCTTACCACATAGCTCACAACGTGATTTCAATTTAACTACGAAATCGGCTAAGGGTATTAACTCAAGAGCTGATCCAAAGCTCTTCCTCAAATAATTCCCATCAAGGCCAGCAATAATGACAGTTTTCCCATCTTTATCAGCGGCTACCTGACAAAAACTATATAGGTCTTTGAAGAACTGTGCTTCATCAATACCAATCACATCTAACTGCTTGTATGCCGTGAATTAAAAGACTGTGTATGCCGTGAATTAAAAAACTGTGTATGCCGTGAATTTCTAGAAAACTGTATGTGCCTTGAATTTCCACAAACTGTTTGTGCCGTGAATTTCCAAATTAGAGAGAGTCTTCAAGAATTTTGCACTTTACTCCTGTGGCTCCTCAGTCTATTAGCTTCATTCGAAAATCAAGTATATCGCATTTATAAGTTCTTCTACCTCTTGTTGCGGCTATCTTCCTTTCTCACCACCGAAAATCAGAGCTTAAAAGATCTTCACATTTTTTTTGATGTCATTTGTTCATATATTTATATGACACAATTAGATAATTGGTTTCCTTAATTTACTGAGTATATTTTTCATTTTTTATTTTGAATGAACATTTTCCTTATTTTAATGAATTTATTATTGAATAAAAAGTTATTTTTAAACATTTAAAATTTATTATTATTATTTATTAAACTATTTTAAAAAATAATTATTTTATTTCTTAAAACTCTTTAAAGTTTGACTTTAGACTTTTCCATGTTTTAATGAAATTTTTTTTAATCTATTCAACTATTTTAAAATGTTTTATTTATTAAAACCCCCTTTTTTTAATATTTGATTCATTAACAAAACTTTTTAATTAAAAAATTTATTTATTAACCTTAATATTTTGATTAAACCAACTTGATCACTCTTCAGGAAGTTCAGGGCTTTTGCCATTGTCCCAAGGCCTCCAAGGGCTTCAGACTTGGGCTTTGGCAAAGTCAAAAGGTCTCCTCTTGACACAGACAACCACAAAACAAACACTAACCCTTAGGGGCTCCACAAGGGGCACCAAGACTCAAACTCAACTGTTGGCATCAATGACAACTTAATCAACAATCTCCCCCTTTGTCATTGATGACAACACTCAGGCTCCCCCTATTCACAACTTCTCTCCCCCTTTGGCATCAATGGCAAAGGGTACTACCTTGAAGTAACACTCCCCCTCAGAACATGCTCTCCCTTAGGGCATGCTCCCCTTGTCAACAACTTCTCTTTGTTTTTCGACTCTTGAAAAACCTTTTCTTCCTTTTTGCATCAATGGCAACAAGAATTTCCTTTGGTAATACTGCTCCCCCTATCACTGGGCATTGCTATTGATTGATAGTCTTCAAAATGGTATTGGATTTTTCCCAATATTTTCATCATTTTTGTTTTGATCATTGGTGCAATCTGCTGACTTTATTTTCCATACTTTGGTAGGCTGATCACTGTTCATGACATTCGGTTGAACTTGCTTTCTTCTCCAAATTTTAACTGCTCCCTGCATCTTGCAATGTTTCGCAAAGTGACCATAATGATAACAATTATAACATTGAACGGAAAACATACCTTGATTTATATCTGGAATTATTCTGTTATGAGTTCTGCAATGGATGGCTTTGTGACCATAGTTGTTACACTTGTAGCAGTGACCACTGAACATCATGGGATCTCCCTGAGCAAAGGATCTTCTTTGTGATGCAAGTTCTCTGTTTCTATTCTTCCTTGAATCTTGCTGATCATGGGATCTACTGAAAATATCTGTATAACTATTAGCCTTTTCTTCTTTTTCCCTGGAATTTTCACTTTCTTCAATGTTCTTTTCAATCTTTGAATTTGTCTTCAACTGAGCAACTGCCTTGTTCATATCTTCCTTTAGAGAGAGGATCTTCAATTCTTGCTTTTGACAAATTTCTATCTTTTCTTGGAGTTGTCTTGTTAGGTCTTCTTCAGTTTTCTTGACTTCTTCTATCTGTTCTTTCAGATCAATGACAATACTGTCTTCCATCTGTCCTTTTATTTCTTGATTTTCTTTTCTGAGTTCTGAGAGTTCCTTTTCAAAGTCAAAATTCGTCGGACATACCTTTCGTAATTCTATCTTCAAGGATTTGATTTCATCTTCTTGTTTTCTTCTTATTTTCTCTTCAATCTCATGATTGAAATGAATTCCCGTTTTGTCACTTGGATCTTCTTTTTGATTGGCGGATCTTTCCTTCTGCATTTTTTCAAGTAAGATACTGATATCATTATCTTTGTCTTGAAGCTTGCGAGTCAATTCTTTCTCCTTATCTTGTAGCTGTCTTCTGAGCTTGTCAATTTCTTCTGATTGTCTTTTATTTTCAACAACAAACTTCTCAAGTTGATCTTTCAGAGAGTTGGATATGGCTTCTTTGATTCTGGTAGCTTCTTCAACTTGGAGATTTAGATCAATTATAGTCTGTGTGGCTTTCTCAGATTCTTCTTGATTCCTCTTCTTAGATTTTTCCAATTGTTCTTGTAATACCTGGTTCTATTTACAAAGTTTCTCAACCTTTTGCAAAGCATTAGTAATATCATTGTTTAAACATTCATTTCCATCATTTATCAAGAAACAATGAGATTCATCACATTTTGATGTATTACAATCTATGAATTTTGAATAGCACTTATCCTCTATACTCGATAGACATATTTCTTCAAAAACATTACAAATAGGGTGTTGAATAGACTTACCTTCATACGTACCTGGATCTTGTACTGACCTTTCTATGGAGTTGTCTTCTGCTTTTTGTTCTTCAATGGAGTACACTTGATCTAACTTCAGTGACAATTCTTCAATTGAGTTGCACTTTCCTATTTTCTTCTTTTGGAGATCTG
>LPNX010592710.1:92793-132699 GCA_001517045.1 Pseudotsuga menziesii | reverse complement strand
TTCCAATGATCTAAATGAGAAAATAAAAAATTCTACTATCGAATTTTCTTTCCTCTTGCCACAAGCAACTTATACTCTAACTTCCAATGATCTAAGGACAGCACCACCATGAGTTGAAGTAGTGGGAATGCTGCAGACAATGGCAGTTTATGCTAATGGCATCTCAATTTAATCAATGACCTGATAACCAACACTAGGTCTTCCATCCTTACAATTTGTAGATCCCCCTTCCTGTAAAAACTTAACTACTGCAAATTCACCTTTGATTTCCTCATCCTGTGATCCTTTATAGGCTTTCTGGACCTCCATGACTTTAAAAAATTAACAAATAAAAAAAACAGTGCATAAAGATTTTACCGGCCTTTACAACTCACACTTGGACAAAGTTATATTCAAAGGATTATGTGCAAAGCTTTAAATAAATTGATATTTCACCGGCCTTTACAACTCAAGGTCGCGAAAACAATCCATTCAAAGCTTTTCTGAGCAGTACTTTAATTGTAAGGATATTTCACCGCCCTTTACAACTCATAGCTTTCCAAATTTCTATTCAATGGTTTTCTTTCCAAAGCTTATAAATGCTTTCTCATAGTACCTCTATTTGCATACTTAGACCGGAAAAATACTACAAATATTGCCCCAAAAATTCCCATCCAAAGATTTTCCAAATAGAGCTTCTATATATTTGTTCTTCTCATCTCTACTCACAAACCTGTTAAGCAAATACTACAAATCTTTGAAGAAAACATTGCATCTTGTTTGCATATCAGCACTCAGCAATGAGCCTTGAAGAAAAGTTTGAACAGTCCTATGAGATGTTTCCGGTGAGAAAATTGTGATTATCCCATGACACCCCTAGTTTATATGGAATCAAGATTGCTCTACATTGACGTGGTTCGGATAATATATGTCTTCAGCAGCTTAAAACCACTTCAAAACTTCAGAAACGAAGGACAAATACAATCAGCTCTTATGGGTTCATAACGAGACCTGGTGACATTTCAAATGCTGTAGAATGGATGGAGTAAGGTGCTCTTCATTGCTTCATGTCCCAATGTCAACCAGTCAAATGCCATATATCAATAAGTGAAGCAGTCGGTAGACCCAATGATGTTTTCAGGATTGAAGAACACTTTGACAGCAAGAGGTTTTTATTTATTTACAGTCTATGAGATTTTCCCACAGTGGTGGCTTATATCCTCATTTCTGGGATGTTGTAATATCATTTCAAATCTGTCTGGCACTTAAAACAACATCTTGAAATGATTTCTCGCTGTATTGAAGCAAAAGATGAAAGATTTAAGCAATGGAATTTTATGGATGTTAAAGGAGCAGTGGTATTATGGCAGTAGCATCATGTCTAGATCAGACGGGCTCATTCCTACAGGAACATGTGGAAAATGGAAGAAATTTATGGAAGGTCGTGACACCAAACCAGATAAATATGGCGTTGAAACAATGCGAGCAAGTGACCTAAAACAGTCAAACAATGAAATTTATGTTGACCTTGTAGAGGAATTATCGGCAGGGATGGATTTCTTGTGAAGTGTGAAATCTATGGCTTGATGCAGCAAACTGGAACAAGCAAGACTCTAGCATTTTTTATCAATTTCTATATGTTAGAAAGTAATCAATTACAGTTATGCGTTGCAGCTTCAGCAAATTGAGGTGGTTGTAAAAAGTAAAAAATGCCTCCTCTGACCCAAGATCAAAGGAGATCTCCCATTATTGTGCTGGTTGTTTGTCCAACCTGTGAACTTTCCAGCCAAACTGCTGCAGAGACTAATACATTGTTGAGATACCATTCTAATATTGGCTTCAGGTAGTCATCGGGAGCACCAGATCACATGTGTAGCGAAAATGGCTTGAAAGTGCTCATTCTGGATGAAGCTGACCACTTGTTGGATCTGGCATTTTTTAAATGCGGATAATTCAAGTTGAAATCAAGCTAACAAAGACCAATGAAAAACTTGATGCAGACAAAAAAAAGAAGACACCCCTGTTGACATAAAGTAAAAGATGAAAGATTTAAGCAATGGAATTTTATGGATGTTAAAGGAGCAGTGGTATTATGGCAGTAGCATCATGTCTAGATCAGACGGGCTCATTCCTATAGGAACCTGTGGAAAATGGAAGAAATTTATGGAAGGTCGTGACACCAAACCAGATGCATATGGCGTTGAAACAATGCGAGCAAGTGACCTGAAACAGTCAAACAATGAAATTTATGTTGACCTTGTAGAGGAATTATCGGCAGGGATGGATTTCTTGTGAAGTGTGAAATCTATGGCTTGATGCAGCAAACTGGAACAGGCAAGACTCTAGCATTTTTTATCAATTTTTATATGTTAGAAAGTAATCAATTACAGTTATGCGTTGCAGCTTCCAGCAAATTGAGGTGGTTGTAAAAAGTAAAAAATGCCTCCTCTGACCCAAGATCAAAGGAGATCTCCCATTATTGTGCTGGTTGTTTGTCCAACCTATGAACTTGCCATCCAAACTACTACAGAGACTAATACATTGTTGAGATACCATTCTAATATTGGCTTCAGGTAGTCATCGGGAGCACCAGATTACATGTGTAGCGAAAATGGCTTGAAAGTGCTCATTCTGGATGAAGCTGACCACTTGTTGGATCTGGCATTTTTTAAATGCGGATAATTCGAGTTGAAATCAAGCTAACAAAGACCAATGAAAAACTTGATGCAGACAAAAAAAAAGAAGACACCCCTGTTGACATAAAGCAAAAGATGAAAGATTTAAGCAATGGAATTTTATGGATGTTAAAGGAGCAGTGGTATTATGGCAGTAGCATCATGTCTAGATCAGACGAGCTCATTCCTACAGGAACCTATGGAAAATGGAAGAAATTTATGGAAGATCGTGACACCAAACCAGATGCATATGGCGTTGAAACAATGCGAGCAAGTGACCTGAAACAGTCAAACAATGAAATTTATGTTGACCTTGTAGAGGAATTATCGACAGGGATGGATTTCTTGTGAAGTGTGAAATCTATGGCTTGATGCAGCAAACTAGAACAGGAAAGACTCTAGCATTTTTGATCAATTTCTATATGTTAGAAAGTAATCAATTACAGTTATGCGTTGCAGCTTCCAGCAAATTGAGGTGGTTGTAAAAAGTAAAAAATGCCTCCTCTGACCCAAGATCAAAGGAGATCTCCCATTATTGTGCTGGTTGTTTGTCCAAACTGTGAACGTGCCAGCCAAACTGCTGCAAAGACTAATACATTGTTGAGATACCATTCTAATATTGGCTTCAGGTAGTCATCTGGAGCACCAGATTACATGTGTAGCGAAAATGGCTTGAATGTGCTCATTCTGGATGAAGCTGACCACTTGTTGGATCTGGCATTTTTTAAATGCGGATAATTCAAGTTGAAATCAAGCTAACAAAGACCAATGAAAAACTTGATGCAGACAAAAAAAGGAAGACACCCCTGTTGACATAAAGCAAAAGATGAAAGATTTAAGCAATGGAATTTTATGGATGTTAAAGGAGCAGTGGTATTATGGCAGTAGCATCATGTCTAGATCAGACGGGCTCATTCCTACAGGAACCTGTGGAAAATGGAAGAAATTTATGGAAGGTCGTGACACCAAACCAGATGCATATGGCGTTTAAACAATGCGAGCAAGTGACCTGAAACAGTCAAACAATGAAATTTATGTTGACCTTGTAGAGGAATTATCGGCAGGAATGGGTTTCTTGTGAAGTGTGAAATCTATGGCTTGATGCAGCAAACTGGAACAGGCAAGACTCTAGCATTTTTTATCAATTTCTATATGTTATAAAGCAATCAATTACAGTTATGCGTTGCAGCTTCCAGCAAATTGAGGTGGTTGTAAAAAGTAAAAAATGCCTCCTCTGACCCAAGATCAAAGGAGATCTCCCATTATTGTGCTGGTTGTTTGTCCAACCTGTGAACTTGCCAGCCAAACTGCTGCAGAGACTAATACATTGTTGAGATACCATTCTAATATTGGCTTCAGGTAGTCATCAGGAGCACCAGATTACATGTGTAGCGAAAATGGCTTGAAAGTGCTCATTCTGGATGAAGCTGACCACTTGTTGGATCTGGCATTTTTTAAATGCAGATAATTCAAGTTGAAATCAAGCTAACAAAGACCAATGAAAAACTTGATGCAGACAAGAAAAAGAAGACACCCCTGTTGACATAAATCAAAAGATGAAAGATTTAAGCAATGGAATTTTATGGATGTTAAAGGAGCAGTGGTATTATGGTAGTAGCATCATGTCTAGATCAGACGGGCTCATTCCTACAGGAACCTGTGGAAAATGGAAGAAATTTATGGAAGATCGTGACACCAAACCAGATGCATATGGCTTTGAAACAATGCGAGCAAGTGACCTGAAACAGTCAAACAATGAAATTTATGTTGACCTTGTAGAGGAATTATCGGCAGGGATGGATTTCTTGTGAAGTGTTAAATCTATGGCTTGATGCAGCAAACTGGAACAGGCAAGACTCTAGGATTTTTTATCAATTTATATATGTTAGAAAGTAATCAATTACAGTTATGCGTTGCAGCTTCCAGCAAATTGAGGTGGTTGTAAAAAGTAAAAAATGCCTCCTCTGACCCAAGATCAAAGAAGATCTCCCATTATTGTGCTGGTTGTTTGTCCAACCTGTGAACTTGCCAACCAAACTGCTATAGAGACTAATACATTGTTGAGATACCATTCTAATATTGGCTTCAGATAGTCATCGTGAGCACCAGATTACATGTGTAGCGAAAATGGCTTGAAAGTGCTCATTTTGGATGAAGCTGACCACTTGTTGGATCTGGCATTTTTTAAATGCGGATAATTCAAGTTGAAATCAAGCTAACAAAGACCAATGAAAAACTTGATGCAGACAAAAAAAAGAAGACACACCCCTGTTGACATAAAGCAAAAGATGAAAGATTTAAGCAATGGAATTTTATGGATGTTAAAGGAGCAGTGGTATTATGGCAGTAGCATCATGTCTAGATCAGACGGGCTCATTCCTACAGGAACCTGTGGAAAATGGAAGAAATTTATGGAAGGTCGTGACACCAAACCAGATGCATATGGCGTTGAAACAATGCAAGCAAGTGACCTAAAACAGTCAAACAATGAAATTTATGTTGACCTTGTAGAGGAATTATTGGCAGGGATGGATTTCTTGTGAAGTGTGAAATCTATGGCTTGATCCAGCAAACTGGAACAGGAAAGACTCTAGCATTTTTTATCAATTTCTATATGTTAGAAATTAATCAATTACAGTTATTCGTTGCAGCTTCCAGCAAATTGAGGTGGTTGTAAAAAGTAAAAAATGCCTCCTCTGACCCAAGATCAAAGGAGATCTCCCATTATTGTGCTGGTTGTTTGTCCAACCTGTGAAATTGCCAGCCAAATTGCGTCAGAGACTAATACATTGTTGAGATACCATTCTAATATTGGCTTCAGGTAGTCATCGGGAGCACCAGATTACACGTGTAGCGAAAATGGCTTGAAAGTGCTCATTCTGGATGAAGCTGACCACTTGTTGGATCTGGCATTTTTTAAATGCGGATAATTCAAGTTGAAATCAAGCTAACAAAGACCAATGAAAAACTTGATGCAGACAAAAAAAAGAAGACATGCCCCTGTTGACATAAAGCAAAAGATGAAAGATTTAAGCAATGGAATTTTATGGATGTTAAAGGAGCAGTGGTATTATGGCTGTAGCATCATGTCTAGATCAGACGGGCTCATTCCTACAGGAACCTATGGAAAATGGAAGAAATTTATGGAAGGTCGTGACACTAAACCAAATGCATATGGCATTGAAACAATGCGAACAAGTGACCTGAAACAGTCAAACAATGAAATTTGTGTTGACCTTGTAGAGGAATTATCGGTAGGGATGGATTTCTTGTGAAGTTTGAAATCTATGGCTTGATGCAGCAAACTGGAATAGGCAAGACTCTAGCATTTTTTATCTCAACTCAACATCACAAGTAGGTTATCTCTCGTTTCTACCCAGATCCATCATAATAAATGAATACCTTATAAATTGAAGCAGGGGTGACCTCAACAGTTCATTGAAATACACAGTCTAAGAAAAAACACAAGATACTAGACTACCAATGAATTGGGGTTCGGATTCTATTTGGCATTCTTTCGGACTCCATAATAATTGAACTGATAGACCAAAAACGAGGAACACAGAGGATAGGGACTCCGAGAACAACAACTGAGAGACAAATTCAGCCTGTCCATCCAGCAAATGGTCAGGGAGTCTCAATCCCATCAAAAATCAACCCCGCCCCACCACTTGACGAAAAAACTATGCATTTGTTGGATCCAATAGTTGTTAAAAACATGTAGAGAACTCTAATTTGGACTATTATGAAGTAAGCCATGACCGACCGAGTTAAGTTAAAAGGGTGTTGACTTACATGGTAGAGATGTAGTGTATGAAGATGCGGGCACTTTCAGAGCAAGCTAAGAGAGATTCCTTGTGAACGGTGATGTCCCTGGAAGAGGAAGAGGAAGAAGGATTGTCCTTCATTAGTTGGCTCAGCTTCCCCTTCACCACTCTGCTAATGTTGGCCCGTGGAAGGTCCTCTACCTCGCCTGTGCTCCTCTTTGCAACAAACCCATTCAAACCCCATCTGGCTTTGCTAATAGCTCGAGCAAGTTGTCTGAACTGATTTTCAGCTTCACCGCTATTACAGTTTGTTGTATTTTAATTTCTGGAATTTGAGCGCGGGGATAAAAATGGAGTCGACCTTCTTCCCACTTGGTCAACCAATCTGAAATCTGAAGATGTCCAACATCTGTTGGCGCCCCATTTTGATTTAAATACTTGTTGAGGGATCCCAATGTGAACTTTAATCCATAATCAAACTTCAATTTATCAGCTGGAAATTGTATTTCACATAAAATTAATTTTAAGGAATTTATATTGAAGTTTTAGTTGTGGATTTGAATTCTTGGAGAGCGTATTTGCAAATTGGATTAGAAGATTCTACATTAATTGCATTGTAGGTACCATCTTCGCATTCCCACATTACACATTTCTTTGAGGGAATCAACATTGTATGACTTTTCTTTAGAGTCTTTGAGAAATATGAGGGTAAGAAAGTAATAGTCCTTCTATTTAAAGGAGATAAACTTGGCAGCCTTTATATTTGATCAACTTCTTTAATATATCCATTACGAAGATGTATCCTTCATCATAATGTAATAGAGGTCACCTCTTGTGTATGTAAGAATCAATAGGACACTAAACATAATGACTAGTCTTCAACATGCATAATCTCAATTACCCAACAGTAGTGTAAGGGACACTTAAATCATGAATTGCAATGAATATTTCAGCAAATAAAATAGCTTGAAGGTTTATTTATAATGACAAAGTTATGATCTCATTAAGGAACTATTCCTTCATACTAATAATTAAACTTTGCATGTCCATTGTATGCATAATTCTTCGTAATAAATTCTTATCTTCATTATCCACAACATGAATAAAAACCTCATTCTTTATGTAAACTAGGCCCTAATGCCGCCAACCAACAACACTTGTAACTAGTATTGTAGCATTGGGTACAAGTTTATCTAGATGTTTTAATGAGAAAGGAATCTAAACCCCTTCTTGTGTAATGTACAATTTCTAAATCTCACCGGAAATACTTTGTGGGGAGCCAAACTTCATCTAACCAACACGATAGGGCAATCATTACCAATCTATAACCTAAGATAAGTGCAATGGAAAGTGCATTTAATATTTGTTTTATCCTAGGATCTTCTCTTCTTGAAAGAGCACTTACTATATCTTGATCTCCATAATGTTTACAAGTCAAATCCCCATCACGACCAACAAAATTTAATTAAGTGTATCAAGGACGGTCATTCTTAAGTAGTGGCCACTACTTTGAGGAAAGTTGTAGACAAATGTTACATGAGTTTAAATTCCTATTTTAATGAATTAATAACCCCATTTCATGTTATCTTCATTCACACATCAGATTAATATATATGACATATACCTTTTTATTCATTTATTTCCTTTGCATCGAGATCCAAAAAATATTCATCTTGAGACTCTTTGAGGAATGGATGAGAAAGACATGAATCCCATCTATAGATGCAAAGGAACAAGTGATATGGAGAGAATGCCATTGCCATTAAAACCCCAACAATTGTTTAATGAAATCATTGCAACCTTCGTGCACATTAGACTGACTATATGGTAAAGGGGTTGAGGCCAAGGAAATAATTTGTGGAACTCCATTCCCTGCATTGCTTCTGCCTCTAATTTGAGGAGAATTCAAGTTTCTAAAAAGAGGAAATGTAGAGGCATGCAGAGACGTGTCCAAGGAATTTATTCTTGGACTATTACAAAATCTTGATATAAAACCCTAACATACATTAACAATAGGATAAGTATATACAAAATGGGAAAAATCCATGGCGATTGCATAGTGCATTGAAACCTAGAATGAAAAACCCTATCACTTGTAGAGTGACCCAAGAAAAAAAATTGATAATGATTGTACATACCTACAATTCTATAGCAGTTGTTGAAGGGGATTTTGACTCCAAATTATTTGCAGGAGTACTAACTCTAGAGTCCCTGTTTTCCTTTACAATTCTTCGCCTTCTCTCCATGGAAACTTGGGTTACCGAAATCTTAATCCCCTCCCTCAAATTCCCAATAATTTCCCTCGAACCCCTCTCAAAACCCAATTCTCAAACCCCTTCTCCCAATTTCCAAATATGGTCTCCCCTTCCGGCCAAAGCCAAAGATAATTTGGCACCAAATACACCTTTTTCCTACAGGTTTTAGTGGGCTTCATAGTTTTTATGGCTTCATGTCTCCTCCCTAATTTCCTCTTGAAACCCCACAAAAGGTCCCCTTCCCACCAAAGCCACAGATTTGGCGCAAAATACACCTCCTTTCACGTTTCATCATAGCTTCATGGTCACTCTGGTCACGGGTTCATGGTTGCTATGGTTGTGTGTGTATTCAACTGTGGGTTTTGTGTATATGGGATGCCTGTCATGTCTCTGTTTTGTAATTATAATTATTTTTTGTTTTATATTATTTATATATAATATATACTTATATTTAATATAAAATATACATTATATATCGTATTTATATGGTATATAATAATATATAACTTATGTTACATAGATTTTTTATATAATATTATTCACAAATGTCGAATTATCAAGATATACATGTTCATATGTTTAATTGATTATGTGGATTGATCTTTAAATAATGTTGACAAGGGGATTGTTATGAAGACCATAGACGTTTAGAAAGAAGTTCAACTAACTTGAACACCTTGGTTGAGGAAACCATATATAAAAAAACATCAAATAATATAAGACAAAGATTATGAAGCTTGTTAGGAGCCTCCTCTACAACCACATGATTACAAGCTCTTATAACATGCCATGATGTAGATTCTATACCTACTCTTGGACAACGTGCTCAACAACTTAATATTGCACTAAGATTTAGTGAAGTTATTTGAATTTGGATCAAAATTAATATATAAACATTAATTGAGAAACACTATTATATATTATATGTTTCCAGCCATGACTGAGATTAAGCTAGTTGGTAAAAAGTGGTTTAGGATCAAGTATGAATTCATGATATAAAATAATTATATTGTACATGTGATTGGGTGTGGCGTTCCAAATCATATATAACCAATACAATGTCCGTGGATACTGCAAAAATGAATTCAACATGAAAAATCCTAATCATGATCAAGATGATAAAGCACATTAAAATGATTACACTACCAAAACTCAATTACATATAAGTAAGAACTACCACTATTTTATATTAGCATAGTCATTATTTAGTTGTATTAATAGTTTAGATTGATCATTTATAGCCACACCACTTAAAATTGCTCAAATTTGGTAGTTTTTAGATTAAAATTACATGACTAACGTTTTTGGCCGTGTAGTCACAAATTTGTCATTTTGCACTAGTGAACAGAGACTACGCTATCGGAAAGGACGTAGAGAGAGAATCCAATAGAGGAAGAAGAAGATGATGAAGGAAGGAGATTATGTCATATGTCAGTTTAGTGCGATGAGATTCTTTAACGTGTCACTGGTTTCAACTGACGTGGAATATCCTACCGATTTAATTAGCCAAGGTGCCGAGGTCGTGTCCAAATTAGCCTATAAAAACTATAATTATATGCCTAGGTCATGCAAATTAGCCTTATAATTAACATTATATTCCAAGGTTTAGTGGCTTTAGTGGGTTTTTTTATATGTGAAGGTCATGTCCAAATTAATTTATAGCTCAGTTGCATTAATTCATTTTTGTTAATATAGGGACGTGTAAATATATATTATATATATGTTATAATTTACTAAATTCTAACACTGCAGATGGATTCAAAGGTCCTCGGTCTCTGAATCCATCTACAGTGTTAGAATTTGGTAAAATGTACAAATTCATTGTCAAATTTGCAATCTTTTTCATTGCCGGAGTGCCAACTAAAAATGACCAAATAAATGACCAATTGGTATTTGGTCATTTTTAGTCTAGATACCCCGTGACCAAATTTGGTCATTTATCTTGGTCGTTTTTAGTTGGATTTTATCCCGTGACCAAAAGTGGTCATTTATCTTGGTCTTTTTTAGTTAGCTCACTTAAATTTATCAATTTTGGTCATTTATCCCTTGAAAAAAACTATGGTGACCAAATATTTTGGTCTCCTGTCACTAATCTCTAATTTTCCACTAGTGTTCTAGCCAAGGTGTGAGCTTGTAAAAGTAATTTACATAATAATATCTACAGCTGAAAGGATTTTTGTTTATAAAAATAAAATATATATGTATATCCAAATATTACTTTACTCAGTATTATTCCACTTACCATTGTAAGACTTAATATTTAAACAAACTTTCAATATCCATTCTCTTCAGTCGAGAGGCTTAGTTTTCTTTAAAAGAAAAACGAACTTAAGATAAAACCTTTTTACAAACGATTTTAAGGTTAATAAATAATACAATAGACAAATTCGATCTAACCACAGGTCTAATCATAATTACCAAAATAAAAAAACCCTATATAAATGATAACACAGTTCTATAATTTAAAGAAAAAATATTATATAAATTACCATTTAAGAAATTTAACACAGGTCACAAGGTCGAGGCCGGTAAAGGATTTTAATTTAACTAGAAATGTATAATAATTGAATTCTACAGCAACAACATTTAAATTTAACAAAGTTAGGCCGTATCTGTATCTAATTTCACAAAATCAGTTTAATAACCCTCTTAAGGCTTACACACAGTAATTCCGTATACAAATCCACTCCAATAATTATAAATAATATATATAAATTACAAAGTAATATTAAAAACATTTACAAAATGATAAAAGACCAAAAGAAAAGAGTAGAAATGATTTATGGACAAGCCTTTTAGAATGATTGCTTCCCAAGTTCGAAACCAGAAAAGAATCAATTTTTTTGCCAACAAAAATCTTAGAATTTCAACATAACGAGGAATAAAACCCAAATACTATTTTAATCTTACACAGTAACCACTGCTTTATACAGCGCAATATTTCTTTTAAAACCTTATGACAAATTTACAGAGTAAGTATCGAGGTTTCCAAAGAATTGTTTTTAAAACAAATTCTTCCACTGTTTATTAAAACAAAATATAATACAGACAATACTGAAAATTATAACAATTAAGATAATATCAAAACAATATTAAGGATAGTATCAAACAATATTAAGGATAGGATTCACCTCCTCAATTCTCCATCTCAAGCTTTCTTCTTTCATACACTCGAGAGAACAATGTCCTAACAAATAAGCTAGCTAACCAAGGTGCTCGAAGCAAGGGATTTTAAATTTGTTCCTTAAGCGTCTTGATCTGATGGAACTTAGGCTTTTATCATGGTTAAAACTTCTAGTTAAATGTTCGTCGCCCTTTGAGACACATGGGTCTCCTTTTTCCAAGTGTCGGTACCTATGTTTGGCTATCATTAAAAGGGATTGTATTTCAGCAGTATTCTAGGGTCTCAACGAGCTTGTTCCCACAAGCGATATGGAAGAGTTTTATTGTGATAATAGTTGTATTCTCCATTCAATGTATGCAATCCCATGTGGGGACCAAGAAGAAGTTGGTATTCAACATATGCAGGGTCATTTTGAAGGTCTCTCACATTGGACTGAAGCTGGTTCTATTGGAACAATGGAAAAGGAGTATGGGGATGTTGATTTCGCTAGTTTAAAGTCTAGTCTGGAAGACATATAGCTGCACTTACACAGGGTTTTAGAGGTTTTTGGAGTGGGCGTGAAGGAGAATAGGGAGATGGGTTCAGATATACAGTACATCACCGACCAAATCAGCTGCAATGATTCCAGAATTGATGACCATGAACATGAAATGAAGGAGCTTATGGGAACAGTGGAAATTATCAAGGATGAAGTGTTGAAAATGTCCAAAATTTTCCAGTGCAGTCATTGCCAATATTCTCCAGAAGAAGGTGCTCTTCCTATGGAAAAAGCAACCAACTCTTGGTCCTAGATGTAAGAAGATGTAGATTTTTGCTTTCTAGTCAACCTTTGAATGTTTTTTTGTATCCTATTATCCTCTTGAACCAATGGTTTGTTAAAATCTACCCTTCCCATGTTATGGTTGCTATCAGGAAGAATACTAGGAATTTCAGGAAATTGTTTTTAGACATAGTTGTTTCTGTCTTCTTCTTTTTTCAAACCTTCATGGAACTCAGGTTTCTCTGGTTTTGTAATGAATGGTTGTGCACAACTTTTTTTTTAATATATTTTTCTAAAAAACCAACATAGATTAAATATAATCCTTAAACAAAGGCCCTAAGGTTGAACCCAGCAATTCATTTCCATTCCAATATATGTACTCTAATCCATATTGTAACCAACACTAGTCCCTAAATCGTCACCATTTGACATGCCCAGGTATCATTGTTAAGAAAATATGGATGCTTTTTCTCTTAGCAGCTAACTAGGAGGGAAGACCATTACCATTTGTGTTCAAAGAAACTTTAGGTCTATATATAGGTCACTCTAGGGTGTTGGGTTTGAACCTCCCGCTAAAAATTGGGGAGTGATACAATTAGTATAAAATCATTTTCAAACCGACACATGAACAAGCCATAAAAGACATTAACCTAGGGAAACATGAGTGAATTAAATAAACCCTTATATGGAGACAAGCCCCTTCAGTAGTTGGCCCATGAAATGATTACTTTCCATACAAAATATTACATTTAAAATATTACTAAAGATCCATGCTAATTTAAAAAAAAAAAGAGCGCCTTCCACCCAACAGCTCGTGGACTGAATTTATTTAATTTGAAGTCAATATAAAATTAATATTTTAGAGAAAACAAACTGCCCCTAGCCAAGCTCTGCCTAGAATTTGAATCGAGTATAGGATTTCTATGTAGCGTCGTGTAAGCCTTTATCCAGTTGGAAATCATCATGTATGCTCAGAGCATGGAAAAAAAAGTTTCTTCAAATGTCCCTTTTTTCGCAGAAGTTTCTATGTATTTATTTTATCTTTCCTAGAAAATTTCCGTTTTGCTTCTTTCACATAATTTTTGATGTTTTAAATTCCATTCCCATATATTTTCAGTTTTACAGCAGCATAGTTTTACAACCTCATTAAACCCTAGTTAATCCTGGAACTCAATATTTTGGCCTTTAATCCCTGACAACTCTTTTGTGGCTTTGATATGTAGGGGATTCACTGATCAATTCCTCTCATTGCCTCCATGTAAACTGCATATTTTTCAAATTTCCTCACTTTTTTTTCTTCTCAAGCTGCTTTAAATTGCACCGATGGCGTTTATTCAATTGAAGATATGGAAACAACTCATAACCAGTTATAACTAACCAACTCATGTTATCAGCAAAACCCCACATAAAATTTGTCAATATATGCACCCAAAAAGCACTCCCATCCATAATCCAGCCACGTTGGGGTATTTCCATATAATTTCTTCTCAACAAATGTGGTTTAACATATGAAGATATCCCAAAATCCATTAAGCATTGCAATAACTTGCTGCATGCAAAATCAAGCCAGAATATGAATGGAGTTCTGGGGTTGTTAAATGGTTGACGTTTGAGCACCCCGAACTAGATTCGAAGGGTAACATATGTTGTGCATGTTCGAGGATTTTATGGACTATAGTAATCCCGCTGCAACCTCATTTAGGGATGTAGGAGGATTCAATAACACCATATAAACTATAAATTTAAACGGTTATTATTTTATAATATTTGCCAAAAATGTAGGAAAAATTATTGTATCCTATTATGTCAAATATTCACCGATTTTCAAACTTTCTCTAAATTTCCGTTCGTGAAAGTTCAATAAAAAATAATTACGCTACTTTATCATAAAATACACCTATTATGTAAATGTTGTAATTCATTTAAGGTTTCTTCATCCCACATTGGTCAACACCCAACTAAAGGAAACAAGAGGGGTTGCATGGCAGCAAGTCTCTACCCTAAGTATTTGTTTTTAACTTATATGGGCACTTGGTACACCTTGCTCATATGCTCAGCCTACCTATCGAACTGGGTCGAGCAGGGCTATGTCGAGTCGTAGCTGAAGCTTTGGTAAGTACTCGGTGATTCATGTTAACCAACAATATAACAATATGGTCATCCAAAATGCGTAGAAAAAATTTCTTATTTACCTTTTGCTCCTTTGTTTGGTACTGAATGCCCAAATTGAAGAGCTCCCATCTTCATAAGCCATTCAAGCCTTGTTTAAATGAGAGGAGGGGATGTAATTTAAGGAATATTTTATTGCAATGAGCATAAGAATCTGCGATATGCATGGAAGGAATGTGGTATTGTTGAAATATTTAAATATTAAAGGTTTGGAGTATTATATGACATCACATTAGCCCATTATTGCTTGCAAATTTCCTTTCATAGCCAACATGATAATGCATGAATTAAATTGAAATGGCTTGTATTACATGCAATGTCTTTTACTTAGTCTATCAAATATAAAATATTATGTTTGATCGGTGTCTTCGTAATGTTTACTAAAACTTTATGTTTAATAGCAATTTATGTATTATTAGTCAATTTTTTTATTAAATTTAATTATAAGATTTTCAAAAGAGGGAAGTTAACATAGATTTAATACAATCTATTAGTGTATTATGATTATTATTTTGATGGCAACAAAAATCAGTTTAATATGATTTCACATACACATAATTGTTTTGTTGTGGTTAACAGAACCATATTCCTTTAAATTTCAATAGTTCTTAGAAGATGGGGATTCATGATTCCATCATATCCTTTAAAACTCTCTCGTTTTTCTAAAAATTCCGTCACTTCCTAATTTGAAAATATAAAACGCTCTTATTTAAAAAGAAAATGAGTCTCTAAATAATACAAATGTCAATGGGAGGTGGGAAGAGACACTCTCAATGAGTATTTCAAATTTAGGTGGATGGATTGAAAGGTTCATGATCATAAGCATTATCAAGTACAATTGTAAGAGCACTTTGGATTGTCAAAAATAACATGAATTTTCAAGGAAAATAATTAAAGCTATTATAATTAATCTATTTGGTAAAGTATGCATATATAAAATAATTTGGAAGCCCAAAAAAGATTAAGCCTTTTAGAATCTTAAAGATCCATAAATTTACTACGAATGTGGTATTTTTATGGACAATGTCAAGGCATATCTAGTATATGCAGATCTAGTGGCATCAATTTTCAAGGAGAATCATTTCATTACCATCAAAAAAAACTTTTGTTCAAGGCTAAGACAACATTTGGAGGATCGTATAGTTAATCTACAAATCACTGGAGATTTAAATCTAATAATAGGTTGGGCAAAGGGAATCATCAAATTTGAGAATTAGGCTGTTATACTATTGACTCACCACAAACAATGTGCTCAATGTTAGTGTCGAGGTTGTTCCACTATTAATTCACTACAAACAATTAATCATCCTACGAGTAATGATTCTTGCCCCAGGATCATTAATCATTGCTTGTGCTTAAATTTTGCAATGAGCTTGTGGCATCAATGATTAGTCTGCCCTAAACTGGTTAATGGTGGCTCACACTGGTCTATGATTGCAAAACAGTTTAACTTTCTTTAGTTTTAGTCATTGACAAGGATACATAACCAGTATTATATATGCTATGCGACCCTTCTCTGGTTAGTCGGAGTTCTCGTATGCTCAGCTGTCATCTCTTCTGATGTTTGTGTTTTAAGCATTTGCATTTGGAAGTGGCATGAAAACAGGAAAATGACTGCGTATCTCTCAAGCTTTGGATTGAGATTTGTGTATTTCAAGAGATATCTGATATTTCAAGTGACATATGGTATTTCTCCTTGGAGGCCATTTCGTAAGTTTTAAATTTGACAAACTTTAATGCATGGCTTATACTTTGATAAGCAATGAAAATTATTTGAAACAAATATTGGTGTCCGTGCTTATGATGCACCCATAACATGTGGCACAGTTTTAAAGGAAAATATACAATCATGACACGTTTTAATTAGTATGGATTTACGTTTATACCTTATTCTCGAAAGACATGTTTGGGATAGTATGCATTAACTTGTAGTTATTGCCAAATTGATGAGTATGAAACTTAGTTATGGTTTTGAGGCTAACGAAGTGTAGCAGTGCAGAGTTTTCAGTATTAAAAAAGAAAAGGACCTGGAAGATAGAGAAGCAAACGAGCATTTGGCAGAGGCTTTCCACAATCGAGATGAGTGAACCAGCGAGGAGGATCGTGACAATCTCCATAAGGATACAATGATATGCGCCGATATCCTGCCATTTGTTACACAGCTCTGTCTTGAAAATCCCTTGGTTGTAAACTCCGTACTCCATGTCCTGTGAACTGTCAACATCCTGACCAGTTGGAGACTACAAACAAAAATGTCATTACAATTATGATTATTAGTTTCACACGCTGAATCTTTCCAATGAAAGGAAAATAAGAGCAAAATCCCATTTATAATTATTACAACTGATCTTACAGCAATGGCAACGGGGGCAATGTCTGAGGTTGCGGTGAGCCTAAGGCGATGGGGTCGGTGTGTAGAAATGACAGATGGCACTGTCTTGGACAACTGCGGTGATCTCTTCACTCCCTCTCATGGAGGCGTATTACCACCGTTCAACTTCATGTTCAAGAAGCCTGCAAAGCGAATAGAAATGCTCTTCGGTAGACCGTGAGGGGTCGAATTGTTTCCAACAACTGTCATATCTAAATTGCTTCCATTCGACACTGATTTGGAGGTTAGATGATTCAATTTGTTGTTGAATATCAGATACTTTAACATTCACACGGTTATGAATATCAGATAATGTTAATTTTACCATGCTATAGGAAGTGGGTGATACGTTTCTGGATTCCTTTTATGAGGTCTAGGGTACCCACAATTTTGAGACTAACCCAGTGTAGTAGTGCAGAGCTTAATGTGTTCCATCTGAAAATTTGATTCCCTGAGCATTGTAGTATTGGCGAGCTTGTTAGCAGCAACCATGCTTGGCAGGATTGCCAGGTTGAAGAGCCCTCTCTTTGCCCATATGTTGATTTCCATGCCTGTATCTCTTTCTCTGTTGAGCATTGTCTCTTTCTACGCTGAACATTGTTTACCTTTTATTTGTCTAAAGGTGGGAGGACATAGCGAGTTTGTTAGCAGCAACCATGCTTGGCAGGAATGCCAGGTTGAAAATTCCTCTCGTTTCCCATCTCTCTTGATCAAATATATTGGTAGGTTTTCACGATCTCTTCTTGTTATTAATTGCATTATCTATTAACATTATTATTATTATTTGAGTGGTTTGCGTGATAAAAAACTGGAGACCACAAATTTGATAGGGGTCACAGCTTATCGTCCATAAACTAGCTCATCGCAGTTGGCTACACAAACTTTGGTCAGTCCACCATGTCCAAAATCTTCTGCAAATTTCCAAATACCGATCCTACAATCGCCTCTAATCATTATGTTTTGTTGTTAGTATGTTGGAATGAAAGATCCATTCAGATATTCTTTATATTCTAGACTTGATCTTTTCAAGTTACAACATTTTTATTTATTTAGTATAAGAATATAATACTAATTTAAAAGAAGGGCAGGCATGAGCATCTTTAATCTCAGGCTAAAACTTTTGAAGTACAATAGTTTATGTTTTGTACAAGGAATGATTTCGATATTGCAATTAGTTTTCTCCGATGATTTTAAATGCAATATGTCATAGGGTTGTTGTTACCTTTGTTACATGGTTGCTTTGTTGTGGATCCAGCCGCTTCCTTGCATTCTCATCGGCATTCTTCATTGGCAGCATGAAGAGGGACTTGGACCTGGAAACATGAAGGCAACATGAAGAGGTACCTCCACTTTTCAAAGTTTGAGCATGTTGAGCTTAAGGCTTCCTATAAAAGCTTCTTGCTTCTCCATCTATCAAAATAAAAGACACAAGACACTTGCAATCCATCTGTCAAAAGAAAAGACACAAGACACTTGCATTGCATGCAAAGAAGCCAACATAGTGAACTAACCATACCACTTGGCATATGGAAAAGGAGCTCGTTTGTAGCTAGCATCGTGAACCACACGACTTGGAATCTGGAAAAGGACCTTGTTCTAAGTGTATAAAAGGCCACTAGGTGTAACAAATCGTGCCAACATGTGCACTGTATGCAGTAAAGCAACCACTTACCAATTCAATGAAGCAAGTCATTTTGCAATGAAAATATGTAAACTACAATACCTCATGCCTGTCACAAATGGAAGTAGTTAATGTTTAGAAGTAATGCTAACATAATTCTAGCATTATTTCAAAATTTCTTTTCATTTGCTCATAGCTTAGATGGAAGGCTGAAAAAGCATAGGAAAACTATGACATTTTTATCTTATTGCCTTGGGATGAGGCCAATTAAGAGCTTGAATCCATTGATAGGTGGATAAAACGGTTGTTTTAAAATGATTGGTCAAATAAAAAGGTTCAAATTAAAACTTTGGATAAATTATTTTGATTTGTGTGTCGTTTAATGGGAAAAATGGCAAGGCAATTCCTATAGTTCCTGCAAGCCTGAGGGCAGGGACTAATAACAACATAAATCCAACCCACATGAACGAGGAAAGGTCAGTCCGTGTTGGCCATCTCCTCCTCTCATATCATATCATTCATAGATGCTCCAACCTCATTAGCTTATTGCAGATCTTAATTCATGGATTTCTACATTTTGAAAGTCTTTATTTATTCATATGTGAAATGAATCTTCATAATTGAAATTAATTTTTTTTTACGAGGATAGAGATTTTATCTTAACTTTATCATTTATCCTTTGGTTTTGAGGTAGAGATGGATTATACATTAAGCTTTAAGCCTTAGATCTCATTTTTAATCCTTTTTTGGATTTGCTTTTTTTTCTTTCACTTTTAGCACTTGGTTTTGGAGTAAAGATAGACTATTATACATTAAGCCTCTAATGTTGGTACAAGAATCTACTTCATCAAAAAATTTATATTTGACAGCCTATATGCAAAGAAGAGCCTTACTTTTTGCTACCAAAATGGTCACAAATATTCTTGTCAAAGTAATTCCTCCAAAATCTGCACTCTTTTCGCTATCATATGTCAAATTTGCTTTCACTTTCAAATTTTTTATCTAATTTTCCAATCTTCCTATTTCAAAGACTTGATCTCATGAATCTTTCAAACTAGGTAAACTATCTTTTTCTCAAAGCCATTTTGTCATAAATTAATTTGAGAATTATGTTTTTCATAATAATTATTATTTTAAATTAAATGTTTTTTAATCTTCTCATAGATACGTGGATTCAAAAGGAAATAAATGTTGTTTATGAAAAAAACATATGAAGTCTTTGGTCTCATTTCAAGCCAACGTCAATCCCAGCTTTCATACTCGTTACCTATAGTTATCCACGGAATCCCAAATCTCATAAATGGAACCTGTGGTAAACATTAAAATATTACATGTTGGCATAATCTTTATACACCTGGGTATATGTGTAGTCCAAACTCTTTTTTATTCCTGTATGTTAGATTAAGTCCTTCATATAAATCTAAAAGTGCCCAATGTCAAATGCTAAATCATAGGTTTAAAAGCTAAATTCCAAGAGTACCCTTTTCATGTGCCACAAGGAAATATTGTGAACTATTTCCTTTTGAGAGGAAATAATGAACGATTTAGTTTGAAATATTTTTTTATGATTGTAATTTCTATAAATTGGAGAGTTGAAAATGTAAAATGGGGGGTGTTCTAGTCGATAGGCTGAGGGTGTTGTAGGAAGGGTGAAGATCCAGCGAACCATGTGCAGAAAGGTGTAGAAAGGTGTGAAAATTTTACTTTGTGAATTTTTGTTCAATAACTGTAACCTGAGATGGGATTCTATTCATTATGAGCTTGTTTTAAACTGTCTTTAATAAATTTGAATACTATGCAGTTATGTTTTAATTGGTTTTAATTATGGATTCCTGAGCAACAATGTTTTTGTTGTGATTGCCCATGCTCAGATTTAATATTTCCGATTCCATGTTTGGAATGTCTTTCTAATCATAATTCTTTATGTTCAAAATGATGAATTGTTTATTCTCTATTTTAGCAAACAGTTTTTATCTGAGGCATCTTTGATATAATTCTTCTTTTAGTCCAGTTACCCAATGTTTTTGACAAAGCTTGATGTTTTCAAGTAGCTTATGTCTTCTTTATCTACAATAATCTCTTTAACGCTTTCCACCTATTATCCAAACCACTTCATAAAATCAATCTTCTCTTCCTTGAGCATTGTGCTGTCTCTGCACTCAGAGTGCATATTTTAGCACAAACACCTAGATACCAACTATTGATCCATTTTTGAAATAGCTATCCCCCACCGTCTAGTCTCTGGATTTGGGTTAAAGATGGACTATAGATTAAGCCCTAGATCCAAACTTTTGATCCACGTGCTTTTCTCCATCCTTGCATGAATAAGGCTACCCAATCTTATGAAAATGTGTGGGGCTAATTTTAGCTCATGGGATAATTTTAGATTTTTTTTTTCAAAATAAAGATACCAATTTACTTTTTTTTCAAAGATGATTCATCCAAATTCCATGGGATCATTTTTTTTACTTTAAAAATTGCCAAAATTATTCAAAAACTAACTAGGGTCCATTAAAATTTGAATATTTTTTGGAAAAACTGCCAAACATTTTATGGTTACAAATTTAAGAATTAGTAAAACTCACGAGGATTCTACACTTTATGAAAATTATAGATCCTTAAAATTTTCCCTCAAACTCCACTTCTTTAACCACACTAACAAGATCCATGTGGAATATTGAAACTTGGAAATAAATTTTGATAAGGTAAATTTGAGTACTAACACTAGCTCTAAATGGCTCCAAATGGGGATATTAACCTCTACATGAGGCACTAAGAACAACATACTAAAGTGGCTTCAACCATTTCATCTTGATTCCTTCAACCTTCTATCCATGCTCATCATTTTAAACTAATGACACTCTGCAAACCAAGCTATTTTAAACTAATGACACTCTGCAAAACAAGCGATATATGAAAATGAAACTAAAATTGTAATGCGCTGTACTAGTGTCTCCATTGGGAAATGGAGTCCTCATTACTGACTTATTACACACCAAACTGAACAGCAAGATGTGTTTGAATGTGTATGAAACAAAAATATGTGCTTCGAAAACATTAGGAATAACATCACTCTTAATGAAATTATTTTCAGAAAAAGAAAACGCGTACTCTCCATAATACATTTCAATAACAATATTAGTTCAGTTTTAATGAAATTAATTTTAGAAAAAATAAAATGTGTACTCTCCATAATACATTTCAATAACAATATTAGTTCAATTTTAATGGATTAAATCATTTCCCTTCTACATAGTAATGTCACAATGCGATATTCAGAAGATGTTATGTTCGATTGCAAAATTCTTCCATGCTTTAACTATCAAATTATAAGATTCAACTTCGAAATGTTCTTCGAAAGATTTAATGGATTGTAATATAAATTTTGTTCTCAAGGCATTCCATAATAGCAATCGAAAAATATATCCATGGATGTAACAATGCGACATAAAGCATTTTGCAAACTGTTGTAAACTTGCATATTTTCAAATTTGAAGATATTGGAACAAATGGAATGATATTAGAAAAAAAAAAAATCTCTACTCTTCGTAATACATTTCAATAACAATATGCGTTTAGTTTTAATGGCTTAAATCATCCCCCTTGTACATAGTAATGTCACAAAGCTTTTGTGAGAATGCAATGTTTAGGAGACGCTATGTTCGATTGCAATATTCCTCCATGCTTTAAATCTCAGATAATAAGACTCAACTTTGCAATGTTCCTCAAAATATTTAATGGATTATAATATAAACTATGTCCTAAAGATAATCCCATAATAGTGATCGAAACATCTATCCATGGTTGTCACAATGCAACATTTCTCCATGTTTACGTCACATAATTGCATTCATTGAAAAAATGCATTACTTCAATGTTGTCATATGTGTCATAACCCTTCATGGACTTTCTACATACAATTGGAATAATTACATCCAATTCCTTTATTATAATCTTATTTAATAATGTCTTAATTAAATACCTTGTTCTTATAATATCACAATTTAATAACTATTTTAACTATAAAACAACGTGTATCACAATTATCATAATACTACAATGTGGTATATAAAATACAAAGATAATTAAAATTAAAAACCATCATGCAACATTAACATAATAACCAAATTATGTAACTTTAACCATAGCTATCATGAACCCAGTGATCATTTCAATATTTAACATCGCTATATGTCATTAATATAACAATATTTAATACTAATTAAATAATTATATTTTCTATATTATTATTTAGAACAATTTTAATTCATAATTTTATTTTTTACAATCTTTATAATAACAATTATTATAATTGTTATCCAAATATTGTTTTAAATATATATTTACTTTAATTATAAATTAAAAATATTTTTTTTCAAATATAATAATTCTATGTATTTCTTTTATTTTACCTCATAGTGTATGAATATACCTTTATTTAGTTAATTTACCCTCCATTTCTTTGGGACCCACAGCCCAAAGAAAGGGTCCCAAAGAAACGGAGCCTTATATAATTTTAGCTCATGATAATATGAATATAATAAATTTGTTTTTAATAATGACTTCTAAAATCATTTAAATTATTATTTATAACAATATTTTTTTATATATTATATTATTTTAATTAAATAATATGTTTTCACATATATAATTTATTTTTGTTTTTTGTTTTTAAATTATTTTAGAAATTTATCATATTCAAGTATTATGAATAAATTTTTTAAATATATATAATTTATATGTGTAATTTTATTTTAATATCACTTCTAAAGTATGATTTAAAAAAAATGATATTATAAATTATTTAATCAAATCAAAATACTTAATTATCTAATTTATCATAAATATTATGATTTTTTTAATAAATATTATTATTTTATTTATAAAATTAAAATTAAATATTATAATTTAATAATAAAATATTTAAAATTATAAGATAGCCATCATCATCATAATCAATCAGATACGTCAACCATCATTATCATAAAGTAATATAATATTACCTAAATTATATTATTATTCAATTAATTATTAAATTATATTTCATTAATTAATTAATTGTTATTTAAAAACTAAACTAAACTATTTTATTTTTATAATATATAATATTTTATTTTAATATCGCTTCTATCTTATCATTTTAGATAAATATAATTTATTTTTTATATTTATTTATAGAAAGTATTTAATTTAATTAAAATATTGTTTAATATTTTCATGTATCCTCAATATTAAATAAATAAATATTATTATTTATTTATGTTTTTTTTAAATAAATAATATTATTTGTTTATGTATTTTTTTTAAAATAAATAATATTATTTTATTATTACTTCGATTATAAAATCCAAAAGAAAGGTAAAATATTATAATGTTATAATAATAAAATTTAATATTATAATATTATAAAGTATTACTATTTACTCATTATTATATTTCAATTAATTAATGAATTATAATTTAAAAAATTTAATTAAATAATATAATTATATATATATATATATATTTAAATAATTTGAATTAAATAATTTTTTATATTAATTCACAATAAATCAATTAATATATTTTTATTTTTATATTAATAGTATTTTTTAGTTTTTTTTGGTTGGTAAAGAGGTGAAATACAAGGGATTGTACTTGGTTTGGACTGCACCAACCCTTAACATGGTTGGATTTTTGGTATTAGTCCAGCCTTTCCCCTTAGTCTTAACCATACCGTGCCACCAACTCTTCTTCATCTTAGTGATTATTTATAGTATTTTCAATTAGTGCCATTATATTTTTGTATTAATAGTTTTTTTAATTAGTATTTTTTAATAATTATACTATAATTATTATTTTTAAATATTATATTTAATCTTATGATATTAATAAAATTTAATTAAATACAATATTATATTTAATATTATGACATTAATAATATTGTTTAATTAAACAATTAACATATAACATTATAATTTAATCACATTATTTATAATTATTATTTAAAAAATAATTATATTTAATTAATTAATAATATTTTAAATTAATTAATTAAAAATAAATAATTAAGATTAATTAATGTGTCCTAATAGATTGATAGTCCTATTGTAGTCAATTAATAATATTTTAAATTAATTATTAAAAATAAATAATTAAGATTAATTAATGTGTCCTAATAGATTGATAGTCCTATTGTAGTCATATAGTACTATAGGGAAACAACTAATATTATGTGTCTAATATATGTTTATAGACATATTCAAGTAATATTAATGTTGTTGTTGCTACTATGAGAAGGACTTTAAGGAGCAATTTTCCTAGGCCTCTTGAGATGAGGTGGTCTTTCAGTCTATAAGATCCGTGTTGTCGTCAACATTTAATTTAAGGATAAAGAATCATTTCACATAATGATACATAAAGGCTTTCAAGATGTGAAAATCCATGAATCAAGATGGGTAAACTTTGCCTACAAGTCAAGGAATCTACACATGATCTCATTACTTATTGTGTTTATGGTATTAAGTGGGGTTCGAGGGTTTTATGTAAAGTTCATCTTTACTTCAAAACCAAGTGAAATAATTAAAGCCTTTATCTATCCGTGTGTAAAAAGATTCTTCATGGTTGAATACATTGTTGATGAAGTCCATGAAACAAGATCTATGCCAATGAATCTACACATTATCCCATTACTTATTATGTTTATCCCATCACTGCTTCAGCCACTTATATCAGAAATTATTACACTGTGTTGCCTATCTTTAGACTAACTTTTATTAACAATTAAAAATGAGTAAAAATGGGCAAAACTATAGAAATACTCATCTGATCGAGAAATTTGGCGTTGGCGTCAGAGGTTGGCATACTTGAAGATGTGATTATCAGCCATTTGAGCAATGACCAGCAGTAACAATGGCAGCCGGTTTGATTCAGCGAATATTTCTGTACGTCAACCTAACACTTTTGTGAACAGTTTTTAATATTATCCTTTTTAAATTATATGGAAAATGTTAGAGTCAACATTTTTAAATATTATGCTTTTTAAATTATATGGAAAACTAGCAGCGTTGATCTATGTAGTTATTTAAAAAAAAATTATTAAGTTACAAGTATTTTAATAATTTAAAATAGTGTACATTGATAATCAAACTAATGTAAATATAATAAATTGTAAATAATGTACATGGATACTGAAATTAATGTAAATAAAGTAAACAGTTTTTATTGTAGTTTAAATCTTTATAAATTTATATAGTAATGTTCTCAGTTGTTTAGATATATATTTATTAAATTTCTATCTGTTTTTATTGTGGTTTATATGTTTATAAATTTATATAGCAACAGTGCTTTCAGATACATTTAATAATTTATATATATATGTTTTAGATACATTTAATAATTTATTATTTATTTCTTAAATGTGGTATTTCTATTTTTCTTTTTAATATAATGGTTTTTATATTAAGATTTTATATTAAGGTTTATTTTCGTGTTTTTTATTTTTTAAATGTAGTATTTTTATTTTCGTTTTTATATAATAGGTTTATTTTTGTTTTTTTATAAAGAGGTATTGTTATTTAAATATACTAAAATAATTTTTTTTAAATTTATCATCTTTATAATATTATGATATTTTTATTAAATCCATTTAATTTTGATATATTAATTTTAAAAAGAATAAGGAGTCATATGGTTTTGGTTAAAATTTTATTTATATGTCTGAAAAGCTTTAAGTGGATTATTGTTACAGCACTATAGCTATGACTAGTTAAGAGGTTACTAGTTAAGAGCCTAATCTCTTGATCCGCAGTTTAAGAGTGTATGTTTTCGAAGATCGTTAAGGCATGCACCGCATTGGAGAACCAGTAAGAAAAACCATTAAAAATGCGGAAAACATATTCATTGTAACAGTTCTTTGTTTTTCTTCCTTCTCCAAACTCCTCATCTTTGATATATTATGCAATTGTCTTTCTTGATAGAAGTGCTTGATCTATCGTTAAGTTATTTTATTACTTTGTAGTATTAATTGCTTTTATTACTTTGATGCTGGTCAAATGTCAAAGGTCTCAAGGAAACAAGCAGAAGGCAAAGGCTTTCATACAAACAAGAGAGGTTATATATACACCAAACTCATTGTATTATTGAAATGAAACTTACATAAATAGGTAAACACCAAACAAATTAGATCTTGAAGATAAGGATGAGATTCTATAGCTTAGGAAAACAACTTAACCTAAGTTTAGAAAACAACATTGAATGCATTTCTACATTTAATGGAGAAATGGATTCTTTACAACACCTAAGTTTATTTCTAAAAGTAGATTCTTCCAACTCGTTTGGTGAAAATATCAACAACATTTTCACTTGTACTACAACAAGTAAATTCAATCTCTTTGGACTCAATCTTTTCTCACACAAAGGGATGTTGCACCTCAATATGTTTGGATATAGCATGATAGACTCGATTATGTGCCAACTTGTTAAGAACCCATGTCAACCCGCATCTTTATTTTGTTAGTATATTTTGTTGGACTCAAATGCTTTGTAAGTCATCCAGTTAGTATGTTGTATTATACCACATTCACGAGGAGTAAATAGTTGTTAAGTAGTCGAGTTAGTATGTTGTATTATCCCACATTCATCGGGAGTAATAGTTGTCTAGATTAGACTTAGTATATAAGCACGTGGTGAGGCCAATGAAGGAATCCAAGAGTTATTTGTACTTAGCTTGCTCAAAGGAGGTTTCCCCCTCAAAGTGGTCTGCGATCAATAAAATCTCTTCTCTTCTCTCTCATTGTTTATCATAGGGGCTTCTTCACACAACTTGATAGAACTTTGATTATCACACTAAATTCTTGTAGCTTGTTCTTGCTTTGTTCCAAAATCTTCAAGAATACGCCTCAACCAAATGGATTCATAAGACACACTGGTTAATGCTTTATATTCAGCTTATGTGGATGACAAATAAACAGTTGGTTGTTTCTTACTACTCCATGACATGATTCTTGAACCAATGTGAAAATCATATCCAAAAGTAGATTTTATGTCAATAAGTTTCCCTTCCCAATTAGAATCATAATAACTTTCCAAATGAACATCAAATGCATCAGTATATAAAAGACCAAAATCAGTTGTTCCTTTTAAATATCTTAGGACTTGTTTTGCATCTTTCTAATGTGCTTCACATGGCTTAGCCAAGAATTGGCTAAGGATTCTAATTGAATAAGATCTGTGTGGCCTTGTAGTAGTGAGATAGTTCATTTCCTAGTAGTTGTGGATACAGAGTACCATCTTCTTCTTTAGATCCATCATTACTGTACAATTTCATATTTTGATTCAAAGGGGTTGATACTTCTTTGCATTCACTCATGTGAAATATGTTAAGGAATTCCCTTACATACTTGATTTGATTGATCAATGTCTTATGAGCTTCTCTCCAAAATGCAATTCCTAAACAATAATGAAAACCACCAAAGTCTTTCATTTGAAATTCCTAACACATATGACTTTTAAAATCTGCAATTAACTGATATGCCCCACCTATAATAATGAGATCACCAACACATAAACATACCCAACAAAAATTTCCCTCTTTATATTTCTTAATGTATAGGCTTGAATCACTTTTTCTTTTCATAAACCCTTGTTGTTTAAAGAAGGAAACAATCTTTATATACCACGATTTGGGGGTTGTTTCAACCCATAGATAGATTTTTTCAATCCGCAAACAAGATGCTCCTGACCTTTCTGCACAAAACCTTCAGGATGAACTAAATATACTTCCTCTTTTAAATCACCATTTAGGAAAACAGATTTAACATCTAACTGGTGTATTCTCCAATTCTGTTTTGTAGCTAATGCAACAAGCAATCTGATTGTATTTATTTTAGCTACTAGTGCTTATGTTTCTTCAAAATCAATTCTCTCTTGTTGAGAATAACCCTTTGCAACTAGTCTTTACTTAAGTTTGTCAATACTTCCATAAACTTTGAACTTAGATTTGAACAACCATTTAGATCCTATGGGTACTTTATCTTTGGGAAATTCTACTAATTCCCAAGTTTCATTTCTCATATTTGAATTATTCTCCTTGTTCATAGCATTCACCCATTCTTATTTATCTTTGGCTTGATCATAATTCAACGGTTCTATGACATTCATTACATTAGCTATCAAGGCATAATATCTAAACTTTACAGGAGGATGAGTTTGTCGATTTGACCTTCTAGGTACTACAATACCTGTTGGAGTTCCATCAATGATTCTTATTCCTTATGAATGTTTCTTTATATGAGGTGGTATCACTCATGTTATCACCATGTTCGTGAACCTGTTAGTGTCTGCACTTTTGGACATAAATTTCTAATTTTTGACCATATCTTCTTTGATTTATCTCCATTTACCTTGAAAATTCACTCTAACCCCCATAATGCCATTCTGCATATTTCCTTCCTTGAGGAGCCTATCCCAAATTCCACTTCTCAAAGCCCGAAATTCCACATTTGTCTATTTTTAGGGTTTTCCATAACTTTTCTGATTCTCACCCAATCACCTTCTAAATTTTCCACTGTGTTCATTTCCCATTTATGCTTCATTGTCCTTCTCTGAAAAATTTTCCCATTCTTTCACCCCGTTTCTGAAATTCGCATTTTTTGCTTCCTTGTCCCTTAGAAAGTATCCAAAACCCAGTCAAACCCCAATTACCCGCCCGATTTTTTCCCAACTCAAAATTTTTATTTTCTAAAACCCTTTCCGTTTTCTTTTCTACCGATTTTCCCCCAAAAAAACTATTGATGGTTGTCACCCACACAAGAGAAAATAAAAAAAATGGAAGCAAAACTTGCTGCCATCAAGACCAAACTTGAAGATCTGGATCAAAAAATTATCAGCCTCCATCTTCAGCATTCACCCATGAGCAACTGACGACAACCTGAGTCTTCTGCAAACACTTGGTTATCTTCCTCTAGAAAATTTCATGGGTCGAAGCTTGATTTTCCTCGCTTGAATGGTGATGATCCAACTGGATGAATTTATAGGGAAGAAAAATATTTTAGTTTGCATAACACTTTTGATGTCAATAAAGTCTCACTAGAATCCTTTCATTTCCAACATGAATCCCTTTAATGGTTTCATTGGTACATCAAGGCTCATGCAGAACCAAACTGGATAGATTTTTGCCAACTCCTTTTGCAAATATTTGGCCCTAGTGCATTTGATGACTTTACAGTAGAACTCACCAAACTTCGCAAAAATGACACTGTGAAGGAGTATCAAACAAAATTTGAGAAACTGGCCAATCACACATAAGGATTGCTTGATGCATTCTACTTGACTTGTTTTATCAGTGGTCTGAAGGATGCAATCTGTTCTGAGGTTAAAATGTTATGTCCCAACACAATGATGGAAGCCCTAGTGTTGGCTAAGTTAGCGGAGGACAAGATCAGGGCTCAACAACGCTCCAACTCTACCTTTTTTCCATTTAGAAATATGGCTCCCCAAAGACCTCAAATTTCGCCAGTTCCCAGAACCAGTCCTATAATCATTTGTTTGAATTCGAGATGCAAGAATGTAGGGGAAAAGGGATTTGTTATAATTGTGACAAGAAATTCACCGAGGACATCGATGTGTTGAGAAAAAGCTCTATCTCTTGGATGTGGATTCTCCTCCTGCCCCTGAAATTTCTGATGATACTTAGGATCCAGTAGATGATGAGGGTGACATTCAACAGCTTCATGTTGACCCTCATTCTTAGGATGACCAACCAGAGATATCTCTCCATGCATTAGCCAGAGTCACCACCCCAAAAACCATGCGGGTCAAGGGTTTCTTGAAAATGCTACCTCTTACAATACTCATTGATTCTAGTAGCACTCATAACTTCATTGACCCCTGGATCGCCAAACAAGCTGATTGTTTTGTCCATCCTTGCTCCAACTTTGAATTCATGATTTCCAATGGGGGAACCTTACCTTGTAAAGGGAACTATCGTAATGTGTGGATCTCTATTGGGGATTATAACTTGTGCTCTGACATGTTTTCCTTTCCCTTAGATGCGATGTGTTTTTGGGAGCTCAATGGTTACGCAAACTTGGACCCATTTTATGGGATTTTGTTGAACTGTGGATGCAGTTTTTAGTAAGTGGGAAAAAACACACAATGAAGGGTTTACAACGAGGGTCTCTCAGCATCATCAGTTCACATCGCATGGAAAATATCCTTAAGAATAATTCATATGGTGTCATCACTCAACCCCATTTCATTCTAATGCAACCTTCAGCGATCTCAACTCTCCCTTGGATCTCCCACAAATTTTGGATCGATATGCATGTGTTTTTATTGAGCTAGTGGGATTTCCACCTTCAATGCCAGAGGACCATCGTATTTCTCTCCTTCCTGGAAGTGTACCTCCCAACATTAGGCCCTATTGCTACCCCTTTCACCACAAGACAAAGATTGAGATGCTTGTTTGAGACTTACTGAAGCAAGGTATTATTCACCTTGGTACCAGTTCCTTCTCTTCACTCGTTCTCCTTGTCCAAAAAAAATATGGGTCATGACGCCCTTGCATTAACTTTCGAGCACTTAACCACATCACAATCAAGGATAAGTTTCCAATTCCTGTTGTTGATGAGCTTCTGGATGAGCTTCATGGTGCTCATTTTTTCTCCAAGTTGGATCTTCATTCGATCTTTGTTTGGGGTACCACCAAATTCATATTTATGAGCATGACATCCCTAAAATGGTTTTCCACACACATGATGGCCACTATGAATTTTTTGTCATGCCAATTGGGCTCATGAATGCTCCTTCCACATTCCAGGCATTGATGAATAAAATATTTTGTCCCTCCTTGTGAAACTTGATTATGGTCTTCTTTGATGATATCCTCATCTATAGTAAAACATGGGATGAGCATCTCCAACATATGGATCTTGTACTGCAACTTTTCTGTGATCATCATCTCCGTGCCAAATAGTCTAAATGTGTTTTTGGGTAGAAGGAAGTAGAGTATCTCGGGCATATTGTTTCAACACAAGGGGTTCGCATAGATCCTGCCAAAATAGATGCCATGGAAAATTGGTCGCATCTTCATACCCTGAAGATCCTTCGTGGTTTTTTGGGACAGACTGGACACTACCGCAAGTTTGTCAAGGATTGTGTTAATATTGCAACTCCAATAACATCTCTACTGAAAAAGGATGCTTTTACCTGGAAACATGCTACTGAGTGTGGATTTGACAAACTGAAACAAGCTATGTGTACCACACATGTTCTAGCTATGACTGATTTTTCCAAGCCATGCACTATTGAGAGTGATGCTTACGACAATGGACTTGGTGATGTCCTCCTTCAATATGAACATCCAATTGCATTCAGCAACAAATCCCTTTCTGGTAAGAATTTATCCACCTCTACATATGAGAAGGAAATGCTGGCTATTTTGCATGAAGTGTAGAAGTGGCAACCATACCTCTTAGGGAATCATTTCTGCATTAAGACTGATCAATAGAGTCTAAAATATTTCCTGGAACAAAGGGTCTCATTCTCAACACAACAAAAATAGGTTAGCAAACTCATGAGTTATGACTATGAGATCACTTACAAGAATGGTAAGGACAATCTCGTGGAGGATGCTCTTTCCTGCACATTTGATGACCATGTTTCTCTTTTATCTATTTCTATGCCTATTCCAAATTGGTTACACTAGGTTCAACAAGGCTATGTCAATGATTCTTCATTATCTGAAATCATCGAATAATTAGCCAATAACCCTTATGTTGTACCACATTACTCTTGGGATGGTTCTCCTCTAAGATATAAGGGTCATTTGGTCCTTCCCAGACATATCTTAAACATGTGGTATTCTATGAACTCCATGCTTCTCCATGAGCAGGGCACTCTAGGTTCCTCAAAATGTATGAGCGGGAACGACATAACTTCATTTGGAAGGGTATCAAATGATAAATTCAACAGATGGTTGCTGAATGTGTTCCCTGTCAGCACCACAAAATTGAAACTACACTCCTTCCCAGATTGCTCGAACTGTTTCCAATCCCTACAAGGATTTGGAAAAATATTTCGATGGATTTCATTGAAGGTTTCCCTAAATCTAGAGGGAATAGTGTAATCTTGGTTGTGGTTGATTCACTCTCCAAATATAGTCATTTTTGTGCTCTCATCCATCCATATATCACCTCCTTAATCGCAATTTTTTTCATGGACCAGATATTTTGTCTTCATGGAATCCCTTCTTCCATTGTCTCAGACCGTGATGCAACTTTCACCAGCCATTTTTGGACCGAACTATTTTGCCTCACTGGCATCACACTAAATATGAGTTCAAGATATCACCCACAAGAAGATGGTTAGACTGAAGTCATCAACACATGTTTGGAAACTTATCTTTGTTGCTTCACCTCTGAACAACAACATCAGTGGGAAAAGTGTCTCCCTCTCGTTGAATGGAGGTACAATACTTCCTACCACACTGCATTCAAAATGACTCCATATGAACCAGTTTATGGTCATGAACCTATAGTACTACTTCCATACACCCCCAACAGTTCACTAGTTCATGAAGTTGACATGGTTCTTCGAAACGGAGATCATATTCTTCACATTTTGCATGACAATATTCACATGGAAAGAAACCACATCAACAACAAGCTTATCAACACCATTCTGAGTGCACTTTTCAAGTCGGTGATATGGTTTTTCTTCGTCTACATCCTTACAAGAAATCCTCCTTGAAACTCAAAGGGAATCGGAAGCTCGCTCCAAATTTCAATGGGCCATATAAGGTTCTTCAAAAGATTGGGTATGTTGCTTGTAAATTGGAACTTCCTCCTTCTTCTCGCATTCACCAAGTATTTCATGTCAATTGTCTTAAGAAAGTGATTGGCACCAACATCAGAGCACAAACTGTTTTACCAAAACTGGATAATGAAGGATCCATCATTTTGGAGCTAGAGGCCATCCTCAATAAGCACACTCATCAGCTTCTCTCTCACTCCATCACATAGGTCTTAATTCAGTGGCATGGCCTGCAAAGAGAGGATGCTACATTAGAACCACTCCTTAAGATTCAACAACACTTTCCACATCTAAATCTTTGAGGAAAAATATTTTCTAAGAAGGAAGGGATGTTAAGAACCCGTGTCAACCCTCCTCTTTATTCCGTTAGTATATTTTGTTGGATGCATATCCTTTGTAAGTTGTCTTGTTAGTATGTTGTATTATCCCACGTTCATGGGGAGTAATAGTTGTTAAGTCGTCCAATTAGTATGTTGTATTATCCCACATTCATAAGGAGTAATAGTTGTCTATGTTATACTTAATACATAAGTATGTGTTGAGGCCAATGAAGGAATCCAAGAGTTATTTTTATTGATATTGATCAAAGGAATTTTTCCCCTCAAAGTCGACTGCGGTCAATAAAATATTTTCTGTGCTATGCTATTTCTGTTATATCACGCATTCTCATTGTTTATTGTAGGAGGTTCCTCACAAAACTTGATAGACCTTTGTGATAGAGAAATTTCCGATTCTGAAAAATGCAGAATAAAACTCTGAAACATAATCGAAATAGGAATACCGAATAGATCATACCTCTAGCCATTGATGCTACTTGACTTGCTGTAGAATACTTCCCTGTTCCACACAAGTTTAGCTTCCTGTACGGTACTTCCAAGCTCTGCTTACTCTTTCTTGATGGTGTAAGACTGAAGGGGATTGAGTTTGTGAGCTTGGAGACCAAACAGGGGTTTAATAGCCAAGCTTCCATCAAGCTTCTGTTGGCTATGTGTCAACTGTTCCACAAATCTAGGTAGAGAACCCTAGATGTAGTAATGGACCACTCCAAAAGCTCCCAGCAAGAAAACAGTCTCTAAACTAGAAATCAGTTCGAGTGTGGTTGATAACCGAATGAACTGGCGGTAGTTTTGAGGAGCCATGGAATGCAGGATGGGGATGTGGGAGCTTACATTATCCCACTTGGTCCATACTTCCAAACTTAATGTCTCATCTTAAAACCTATTGACAATCTGTATTAAGTAATAGATACAAGAATCATGGTGATAAGTCCTCTTATGACAAGTATTACCTTCCATGTATTACTATGTATTTATTACTATTTTAATTTATGTGGCAACAATTTCTTAATGAATAAACCTTATGTTTATTCTTGGTCCTCATAGATGAATTTTCTCAAATTAAATTAAGGTGCACATAAGTATGAGAAAAAACATCACAGTAATTAAGAATTTCATTAAAAATAACATTGCCCATACAATGAGAAACTACATAATGGAACCAAGTCCCATATTTATTACATGGTCCTTGAATTTAAATGGTGGAATTCCCTTAGTCAAAGGATCAGCGATCATCAACTCAGTGTTGACGTGCTCAATGACCACTTTCTTTTCTTTAACACATTCCCTTATGGCTAAATACTTAATGTCGATGTGTTTATTTTGATTCCCACTTTTGTTGTTTTTAGCCATAAAAACAAGAGCTGAATTGTCACAATACATTCTCAATGGCTTAGAGATAGAATCCATAATTCTAAGCCCAGAAATGAAACTCTTAAGCCATACACCATGTAAAGTAGCCTCAAAACAGGAGACGAACTTGGCTTCCATAGTGGAAGTGGCAATCAAGGTCTGCTTGGCACTCCTCCATGATACAGCTCCACCGACCATCATAAAAATGTATCCTGATGTTGATTTGCGTGAATCAACACATCCAACAAAGTCAGAATCTGAGTAGCCAATTACTTCCAAATTTTCCATTCGTTTATACATAAACATGTAGTTTTTAGTTCCTTGAAGATACCTCATTACTTTCTTTGCAGATCTCTAGTGGTCTATACCTGGATTACTCTGATATCGTCCTAACATTCCCACAACAAATGCAATGTTAGGTCTTGTGCAGACCTGAGCATACATTAGGCTTTCGACAACAGAAGCATATGGAATGTTCTTCATTTGTTCCCTTTCAAGGTCATTCTTCGGGCATTGGTTCAAATTGAACCTATCACCCTTCACATTGGGAGCTATACTTGGTGAACAATCCTTCATTCGAAATCTCTCTAAAATTTTATAAATGAAGATTTCCTGAGACAGATCCAAGAGGCCTCAAAATATGTCTCTATGGATCTTAATGCCAATGACATAAGATGCCTCACCCATATCCTTCATATCGAAATTTTTAGAGAGGAATTGTTTCACTTCATGTAGCATAACCTTATCATTGGTTGCTAGCAAAATGTCATCCACATATAAAACAAGAAAACAAATTTTACTCCCACTAACTTTCAGGTATATACATTGATCCATAATGTTTTCTTCAAAACCAAAAGAAGAAATTACATTATGGAATTTCAAATACCATTGGTGGGATGCTTGTTTTAAACTGTATAAGGATTTCTTGAGCTTGCAAACCAATTGCTCACCATCACTAGAGGGGAATCCTTCAGGTTGTTTCATGTAAACCTCCTCCTCTAGATCTCCATTTAGAAAAGTTGTTTTCACATCCATTTGATGCAACTCCAAGTCGAAATGGGCTACTAATTCCATAATAATGCGCAAGGAATATTTCTTGGATGTCGGAGAGAAAGTCTCCGCGTAGTCGATTCCTTCTTTCTGAGTGAATCCTTTAGCAATAAGTCTAGCCTTGTATCTCTCAATGTTGCCCAATGAGTCTTTCTTTGTCTTAAAGACCCATTTACATCCAATGGCTTTTGCACCATTAGGAAACTCAACAAGATCCTAGACTTCGTTACTCTTTATAGAATTCATCTCTTCCTTCATGGCATCGTACCATAATTCTGATTCTTTTCAATTCATGGCTTGTGAAAAGGACTCAGGATCATTTTCGGCTCCAACATTAAAGTCAGATTCTTGTAGATACACAACATAATCATTAGGAATTTCTGATCTCCTTGGTCTAGTAGATATTCTTAATGTTGTATCACTATCTTCTTGAGAAGTATGTGGTTCAACTCGTTGTTCAAAAGTTCTTGGAAACTCTTGAACTACCTGATCTACTAGAATGTCGTCAGTAGCTTGTGGAACTTCAACAATTGGTTGTTCAACACCAGTTTGTACTTGAGGGGTGCTGTGAACAATAACCAATCTATCACTTGAGGTGGAAGGTTGAGATTCTGAATGATCCTCCTTGGAAACTATGTTCCTGGTTAAATCGCTCCCACTGATCAAGTCATTTTCAAGAAATTTTGCATTTCTTGATTCCACAATCCTAGTGCCGTGAGATGGACAATAAAATTTGTAACCTTTAGACTTTTCAGCATATCCAATGAAATACCCACTAATGGTCCTTGGGTCCAGCTTCTTTTCTTGTGGATTATATATTCTCACTTCAGATGGGCATCCCCAAACGCGCATATGTCACAAAATCGGTTTCCAACCTTTCCATAATTCAAATGGCGTTTTAGGAATGGACTTGGTTGGAACTCGGTTTAATATATACACTGTTGTCTTAAGTTCTTTAGTCCACAAGGATTTAGGAAGATTGGAGCTGCTAAGCATACTCCGCACCATGTCCAATAAATTTCGGTTTCTTCTTTCTGCTACACCATTCTGGTTGGGTGAATTAGGAATGGTGTATTGGGCAACAATCCCATGCTCTTGAAGAAATTTTGCAAATGGCCCAGGTGCTTGTCCATCTTCTATGTATCTACCATAATATTTTCCATCTCTATCTGATCTCACGATCTTAATTTGCTTGCCGCATTGTTTCTCTACTTTAGCCTTAAATATTTTAAAGGCATCTAATGCTTCGTTCTTTTTATGAAGCATGTAGAGATACATATATCATGAGTAATCATCTATAAAAGAGATGAAGTATCTCTGACCATGTGAGTCCATCTCTAGACTACATATATCAGTATGTATGATCTCTAATATGTCTGAACTCCTATTGGCACCTTTCTTTGACTTGTTGGTCTGCTTTCCTTTTATGCAATCCACACAAGTCTCAAAATCAGTGAAATCCAGAGTATTAAGTACTCTTTCATTTACCAATCTTTTAGTTCTTTCTATGGAGATATGACCTAACCTTCGGTGCCATAATTTAGAGGAATCTTCATTAATAACACATATTTTAGTGCCAGTGTGAACATGCATTGAATCATAAGTGACATTGTTTTGTAAATTAATGCGGTAAAGACCATCAGACAAAATACCATTCCCAACATAATCAAATTTATAAAATAAACTGACGGATGTTTCTGAAAAGTTAAAGGAATATCCAAAAGGTACAAGTCTTGAAACTGAAATCAAGTTTCTAGAAAAGCTTGGAACATAAAAGATCTTTTCTAATTCTAAAACAAAACCACTACTTAAAGTTAAATAGCATGTTCCTATAGCTTCCACATGCGAGCCCATCGTGTTTCCTGATAAGATGCTTTGCTCACTTCCCACTGGCTTCCTTAGGTTTTTCAAACCCTGTAAGGAATTCGAAATGTGAATTGTTGATCTAGAATCAATCCACCAAGTGTTAATATTTACATTGACCATATTAGATTCATAACAAACAAACGAGATTGCATTACCTTTGTCCGCAAGCCATTTCTAAAATTTTGTGCATTCCTTCTTCATGTGTCCCTTCTTTTTATAGAAGAAACACTTGGAATCCTTCTTAATATTAGCTTGGGGAGGTACTTTACCTTTCCCTTTCTTATTGGCTTGATATTTTCCCTTCCTATGCATTGCCAGCATTGCAATTTCACCCAGTTCCATCACCAGTCTTTCTTCCTCTTGAACACACATGGTCATGAGTTCATTTATTGACCATTTATCCTTATGTGTGTTGTATGAGATTTTGAAAGGTCCATATTGGTGCGGAAGGGTGTTCAAGATGTAGTGCACTAGGAAAGACTCTGATATTTCTACCTTGAGTTTCTTCAATTGAGCCACAGTGTCCCTCATTTGCATGATGTGCTTGCACACACCTTTCACACTGGTGAGCCTTAAGGATGAGAACTTCATGATTAGGGTGCTTGCTAGTGCCTTGTATGAAGTGACGAATTGATCATCAATGGATTTTAGCAAATCTCAAACCCTTTCATGCTGATCAACTGAACCACGAATACCAACTGAAATTTTAGTCTTAATGAACATCATGCTTAAACGATTAGATCGCTCTCATCACTCATAAAACGTGATGTTCGCTGCAATGCTGGTATTGGTGAGTGCTGGTGGTTCATATTTCCTAATAGCATAATCTATGTCCATCCATCCCAAATGAAGGAGAATTCTCTACTTCCAGACCTTATAGTTATCTCCCTTAAGTTCAGGGATATCACAACGAATTTCAGAGAAATTTGCAGGTTGTACAACTACATAAAAATAAAGATCACATGCTTACGTTAAAATTGAGACCAAATAAAATTTCATGTTTTACCAATGTAAATTCATGCTTTAAGATTGAATCTAATGACATAGAAATTGCCTGTGGGCTAAATTTTTAATTCAAGCATATTCAAATATTCTTTATGATAAAACTATTAATCCATAATTCTTGTGGGTAAGTTATGAATAATTCAATATTTTATCCTAATTAATTGCATAAATATAATAAAAATTCCTATGGGATAAAATTTATTATATTTAGTATAATTAATTACAATTAATGTCTAAAATTTCTTTATGTGATCCTAAACCAAAAAAAATAAAATAATAATTCAATATTTTATCCTAATTAATTGCATAAATATAATAAAAATTCCTGTGGGATAAAATTTATTATATTTAGTATAATTAATTACAATTAATGTCTAAACTTTCTTTATGTGATCCTAAACCAAAAAAAAAAAATTTAATTAGAGATGTTGTGGCTATTCTCTAATTAAATATCATATAGATCACTAGACATTATTGCTGTTCACTGTAACAAAACAAGCTTCAAATGAACAGATCTTAATGAGGGCAAGCTAATAAATCTAAACTCCACTGTCAGTTCCATAATTTAAAACGGATCAATATATATATGTCTGTCTATAAGCCCATATACTTCAAGAAAGCGTTCACCAAAATGCTACTTGATAAAATACGGATCTTAGAGACTGGCAGCTTCAATAATGTACAATGTAGCTTCAACAATAGATAGAAAAAAAAAATTCTCCATGCAAAATAAGAAATTCTAGAATATACATTAGAGGAATTTTGGGGTCTAAAATGGGCATC